>KN817643.1:0-106875 GCA_000827495.1 Hypholoma sublateritium FD-334 SS-4 | reverse complement strand
GTATCTATCTCATCGCGCACACCCTCTCCTGCTCCCCAGTTACCGGATCTTGGCACTCATACGTCTATGGTACCTCAATCGAACTCCCTCGGCTCCTCTACACTGGCATCTCTTCCACCTTCTTCTCCTGCTCTTTCCCCGCCATGGCTAGTCAACCTGGTCACCGGGTATGAGGCTCAGGTGGCCRTACTTATTGAGACGATCACATCTCTTCAGGATACAGTTGAAAGTCTTCGCAACGACATTAAAACGGCCAACACCCRGTTGGACACCGAGCRCGCAGAGTGGAAGGAGAAACATGAACACTTGGAAAACAACAATACGGCGTTGACTCACSAGGTTGCCTCACTGCAAGGAAGCGTTGCGTCTCTCAGAAAAAATATTTCATCTCTCACAACAGAGAGTGTGGCGTCCAGACGCRACCATAATATTACGAAGGCTATGCTTATAGCGATYCAACAATGGGCCTTTTCGGATGTAATTTTATGTTTATTTTCTGGTACTGATCGTCAACTGATAACATGTCTACAATTACAGGACAATAAYGTTCTCACTGCGTTACAGGGCCGGATCATATCTGATGACATTATGAAGTTCATCAGCTGGCTTCTYGAGCTCCCGGGGGTATCGCCGGACCTGTGGAATGGGTCTGCGATTTTCAGGCAGTGGCTTGATAAGGAAGCTGCGGCAGCTATGCAGAAGATGAAAGCCACMCAAAACCCTGAGCCAATACACGAGGATTCGGTAYGCAAGGCRATTCTCCGAGAAAAATTATGGCCGTTCATTTCCCAAACTCCTGAAAAACGAGGAAAACGACATGGTTCCATGCCCAATCTCCCATTCAAGGAGGCTGTCAGTTTAATTTACGACTCTTCCGAGGCACTGGACGCGCTCACAATGAAGAAGTATATTATTCGAGAGGAGGGAAATTATGGTGCCCACAACCTCATCTCCTTGCAGCRATTTGCCAAACAAATGGAGGGTCACAACAGCTACATGGGCGAGGAACCCACCAAGGCRATGAAGGTTTTCATCGACGTCTTCTCCCACATAGTTGATTTTATGCCGCAAATTCCACCRCCCGCTGGAAGTACAATTTGGCCTGYAGCTGCACCAGCAACGACACCAACAGGGCCAGATTTGACATCAGCAACACCGGCAGCATCTGCGACAGCATCATGGCCGCCATCACCGTCCGTTTTGGGACCAGCACCGGCATCAGTACCTGTACCTTCACCTGTGTCGGCGTCAACAGCTCGGGGTCGTGGAGCCRCAGCAATGTCAACAGCTCGGGGTCATGGAACCCCATCACCATCTGCTCRCCCTGGAGGTCCATCATCTTCTGCTCATCGTGGAGCCCGGTCATCATCTGCTCGTCCTAGAGGTTCTCATTCTCGCTCGGATAGAGGGAAATAGTCGTGAGGGCACTACAMAATCCATGTATGTAACCTCTTGAGTCGGTTGTCTTTCAGGCTAGATATTTTGTTGTGCCCACCTTATATTTGCCCAATATTGCACCATGTACTTCGGACTTGTAATCATCTTGGAGATGTAAATATGATGTTCTAACTTCTTAGTGAATCTTAGTTCTGCCCCTGTTAAGACTGAAGACTGCCTAACGAGCAATAAGACCTTAATTATGTCTTAAACATCTTACATAAGACTTAAGGTCCCGAAGTGATTTTGCCCTTTTGCTGATGTATGTTCATTGGTTCAAATCCCTTCGCGATCCAGTCGAAGGCATTGGCATGTGTCTGACTTCTTTTTCCTCATGAAATCACCAGCAACGCTGTGGTCGAGGCGTCGATGTGTAGGCGGAATGACAAGAACCAACGTGAGGTTGTATCCCTACAACCAATAGTCAGTAGATAGAGTATAATGTTGACGCACCGTCCTCCTAATGGAAACGGGTTTCGGAATGCGAATCAGGAGATGTTGTGGGATAGAGAAATCACCCAGGACTCGCTCGAGGCGCTCGTTCACACAATTGGAAATCCAAAGTGAGATGAATTTTTGGGAACAAGTCCCTCCCAATATATGAGAACTACAGTTGCAGCGCCCCCAGATCGCCCGCGTGCTCTCACGTCATCTGGGCAGCTACAAGATCATTCCAAAATATTGTAGATAAGTAGGAAGTGTTGTAGATAGAGAGTCCGTTTGAAATAATATGAGCTTACCGAAAACATGAGACCCGTACCATGCTTCCTCCAGGAAATGCCAACCAATGAGAATTGTGATTGCATTGGCCGAGAACGCAGCTGCGCCCCTCAGCGTTCCATTGGTGACCAGTCGATGGTCTCGGCCTGACAACGGTGGCGCGGACTGGCACAGCAGGAGAATCATGCCATCGGAAAGGAGAATTTGAAAGAGAGATAGGAATAGGGGGAGAAGATAAGAAATCGCCCGTGAACGGGGGTGGAAAGGGAAGAAGGTGAAGGGTATAGTCTAGTCAAACGTACGTATATATTTGCCAGAAATTCCCCTGCATTCCACGCTTGACAGATGGCTCCCACCACGAACTTGACGTGAGTTTCAAAGTGTGTGCGGGCGGGCGCCTATTTTTAGACGGCATGTACTTGCGATGCGCGCTTCTTGGCAGCGCGGAGAAATTTTGTGAGCTCCTGTGCGTCCGAAGGATCGCTCGCGCATCCAATTTAGCAGTGTTTCACATATTTATTTTATTTTATTTTGGAAAGAAAAAGAGGGGATATTGGAATGAAAATGTAGCGACGACGGGGCTCGTCTACGGACCACCGGGCCGTTTCCGGAACGCGGCGCCACGAGTGGCCCGTGAATCCCGTCCACAACGCGCTTCCATAATCCCTTTGGCGCAAATTCAACAAACATGTCACCTTATTCCAGTCTACGGCAATCAACGCGCCACTACCCTTGGGTGGACAGCTTGCACTGTACTTCATGAAGCAAAATCTTTTTATTTAAATTCTTATATTCGTCATCGTGATTTTTACCTCTTGCACTTTCAAGTAGATAAATATCTACTAGGCGAGCCCGCTCGCGAGGAGAATATGCGGTGCATGCGCCAATTGACCCGGGGAAAATAAATATTTTGATTTTTCTTTTCAGGATGGATACACCATTTGAGAGCAGTCATCCACGTAACTGAGAAAAGAGATGAACGTTCAGGGAAAAGAACATTTTGGAAGCGCCACGCGATGGTGCCAGTGGCCGCGTGACCGTGTTGCCATTGCATGTGGAAATATTGAAGTTCTTGCCACGTATTCTTCAGACTCTCACTCCTACCATCTCGCAGCTCAGCCTGCCGCTCTCCGCTTTTGTGACAAGGGGTGCAGCACACCACGTCCAGGCCATGCCGGACTATAGGAGCTGCATCCCGACTCTTGCCAAAGTGGAGTGCACCAATCCGACCACCCTGCGAGTATCTGCGAAGACTGCACAGCCTGCACTTTAGGCTGAATGTCTCCATCTGGGGACTAACACATCTCTTCAGCGCACCAAACAATGAATGACCCCTGTCGACATCAAAACCAACGCCGAGCCACAGCAATGACGCACCATAGGGATCACCTGATCCTCTTGAACAGTTTGTCGGACCTTACAATTTTTCCTCGGCGTCGTTCTCACCCTCAGTATCACCCAGAACCCCACTACTGGCATGGAGAATGACACCGAACCCAGTCCAAAAGACGCCTCACCGATTGTTATGAAACAGACTGCGCCCAGCCCTGACAGCAGCCCTATTCGCCATCGTCATACTCCCCCACAGTTCCTCTTAAAGCATCCTGGCGACCGCAGCAAGTATTTTGAAAGCGGCCACCGTCCTGTCCATACTAGCAGCCCTGAGGGGCGCAGCCCAGGATTCCGGCTTCGTGGCCCCACCCCACTTCTCAAGCGCCCCGTCCGCTGCAAGCTATTCAACCTAAGCCCTGATCCGAAGGCAGAGAAATTCTTGAAGAAAAGGTGCGTCGTACTGTTTGTTGGGTTTTTGCTGCAACTCACGCACTTCTAGAGCTCTGCTTGAGACTACCCCCGACTTCCTGGCATCCAAAAAGGCCAAGATTTCCGCTGACAACAATGGGTGTGTACTGGGGGATGTTTGCATTTTATAGAATAATGAACTAACCAACTTTGCATCAGCGGGTCATCGTCAAACCGTGTCTCTGAAAATCCTATCTCTGACGGTGATGAAAGTGAAAACTCTATTGAGCTAAGCCCACGCAGGTATGTTGCCTACTTCTACTGTGTTTACGATCAAGATCTGAAGTCATCGGCCTTAGTACTTCTTCAGATGCTCGGTTCCCCGAACAAGACGGTCCGATACCTTTCGTTTTTGATCATTCGGTCTTCCGCCGCTGTGGTGCTGATCTTCTGAATGGTACGCTGCTTGGCTCCTGCCTGTATCCCTTTCAATCCATGTCCAAGTGCCAATCATCAGACACCTGTGCAGATAAAGCCACCTAAAAAAAATTCGTGAGCACATAATTACAACTTACAAGTAGTCATGTTATTTGTAATATCGTATCTTGTCTCAAGAATTTACTGCATGTGTGTATTGAGCCTACATGAAACAGCAATGCATAATGAGAGATTGGGATGTAGGTAGGGAGTTGGGTGGGATATGTAGATGTCAGTAGCGACTGAGGTGCCTACTTTGGGCTACTGCACAGCCACTGAGGGTTACGTAGGCTACGGCGCCTATTATGCCTCTGTGGCTCCTGCACTGGACTACCCAGCCTACACCACAGCCAGTGTATACTACCTAGGAATATTATTTTTCCTGATGCATCTTGCTGCCCTCTAATGTTTTTGTTTTTGAAGAAAATCATGTGCGTCTTCATGCGGAGAGCACGTCGAAGGCCCTCAAGGCTGCTCAAGCATTGTGTAGTGCACAACTGGAGTTCCATTTTTGGGAGCCTCTCAGTGCACGCCGCTCGCCGTTGATTCTCTGTTAGGCTTGACGGCAGCCACAGCGGGACATCTTCTGGGTTAGGCTTGGTGCTCCAGAGTGCAATGGGGTTCAGACCAGAGTTCATTTGGATCTGGAGGATGCCAGGCATGTATATAAGTCGCACCAATGATGGGGCGCCTATTGGGCTACCCGTGTAATTTTAACATTTTATATGTATTGCACACGGAGTAGCACTGTACGGCAGAGTAGAGTAAGCTTCCCGGCTTGACTCTAACACATAGAACGTATTGGCGGTGTTTGCTGCGCTGGGGCACGAGACCTAGCCGGCTAGCACGACACACGGCGTATCTATATGGGCAGACTAAGTCTGGACCTTCAAGGCCAGCCTCGTGACCTACGGGACAGTCGCCGCACCATTACTAAGGGACATGAAGCTTAAAGACACACTGGAGCCCGCACGGGCAGACTATCAAAAACCGCATGCGGCGTAAGCATACGGCGTGGACATCCCGGGTAACAATGTGGCATACTAAAAATAGTAACAAGCGCTTACCGGGAAATTGCCCAAAGGCCCGAACATATCCGTCGGCTAGCTATAAATAGCAAACGGCTGAAGGCTGGCCCCTTCATTATACCAGGCACTCCCGCTTGATTGAGGCCCTTCCATTATGCGGCAAAATGCAGATAAGCCGTTTATCTGTTTTCCCGTAAAGAGCCAAGGCGTATTGCGCCATCACCTACCAATAAACACACGGGGAAGATTCTAGATTAACTCGGCGGTCTTGGCGGTAAAATACATATAAATACATGGTGTACCCATAGTAAGTAGGCAGGCAATACCAGGAGAAGCTTTTAGCGGATTCGTGTGCGACCTCTGTCGAAAGACATAAGCTTGTGTGAAAGGTTCATTCCAGTTGTATCCAGTGGGACRTTAAGTTCRCAGCTGGAGCATCTGTCCGGTTAAAGGTTTATAGCTTGTATCTAGTGGGACCTACACGGGTTCACAGCTAGAGCATCTATCAGGAGTCTACGGACTATAAAGCGAGTAAAAGAAGTGTGCTGCTCTAGCCGTCGTGCTAGTTCATCTATTTTCAACCACCCATACCCATTCTACCCCGGTAGACTTAGTGTGAACATACATCAGTACTTTTACAAAGAACCCCGACTCTCGCATTAAACGAAGCACTTAGTTAGGTTTTGTTTGTGTGGTTTGTGTGTGTCAAATAGGATAACTATTTGAGTGTCACTTACCCAGCTAGCATAAATCCACGTCCTTCACCAACTCCCAATTTCTAATCTTCTCACCCAGAATCTTCTGCTGGTCGGCAAGTGCAGACATAAGGAGGGATTTGTGGATGCCAGCTTGCTCAGCAGCAGAACACCTTTAGTTGCTGCCTGAAGGTGGGTTAAAAGATGTTGCTTAACAAGACACAAAGATGCAAGCCACTTACTGTGAATCCTTGAGGTCTAAACCCATAGCCAAAAACGAGGATGCAGAGGTGCTGTGAAGGGGTACTCACCCTGTCACCCTCCGGAGTGCCTCCTCCTCCTTGCCAAGCTGCCGCTTGACATCCTCTTCAGTAACTCCTGCAAAAGTGATACTTTAGTTACCAGAATACACCAATGATAACAAAAAACTTACCATCATCAGCAGCCTTGAATGGGTTAGGAGCTTCCTTTGGAAAGCCATCGGTGTCCCAAGCCTCACATACCATACCCCACAGCTCTACCAGATCAGGTGGAAGGGATGCAGTGAAGCCACAATGGGCCTCAAGCTGCCTATTTCAATCAGAGACTGCAGCTTGGTATCTTCGAATAAGGGTCCTTCCTGCACAACCAGATGTCATTCAAAGCGATCAGCAAGTCAAATAAGATAAAATTACCCATTGAGTTGTATTTCAGCCAATTCCAGTGGCCGAAGTTATCGTCGAGGATATCGTCATGCATACCGGGCCCTGTGGTTCTTGTTGACCTGGCCAATGGGTTGTGGGAGGCCCAGACTTGCTCAGGACATTCCCTGTCAGATATACCCATGCCCTCGGCCAGATTGAATGAATATTGCTCATGTCCTTTTTCCAAATGTGCCAGCTCGTGAAACTTGGGGATTAGTGGGTGAAGGTTTAGCCCCGCTCGTGGATGAAGTTCCTGGGGCCCGCGCAACATGCAATGGAATATGATACATTTTCCTTCCTCTTTGTCACCCACTCCTTTGTTGTCCAACCTTGTTAGTCATCCGTGTACCATACTCGACCTTTCGTTTGCTTGTATTGCTCAGCCGCTTACTTGTCGCTTACATCTATGCTTACCAACCCATCTCACAGCTAACTTCTCGTGTACTAGTATCGTGGACATGAGACTCGTTATAGTCACTTCTATATTTAATGTCTACTATAAATATGTAGCAGCCGGATTGCTTGTTCTTTAGCTAGTTCTTGAGAATCCAACCTGCTTGTATTCTAAACCATACTCGACTTCAGACCTCGAACCATAAACCAGTTCGTCCTGAACATCCTTGATAAGATTAACGAATATGACTTATACGCTCTGCGTTCGAAGTCGTAACAAAAGAACTAGCTTTCCCCATACACTATCTAGTTTCTACTAGACAGCATCAAGGACATCTGACAACATGTCTGGAAGAGTCGGAAGAAATCGACCAACACCCACTGGAACACCTACCCCAGGATCATCGACACCAAGAAGGATCACCTCGAGAACAGGAAGATTCTCTGCTGAACAAGAAAGCGACACATCAGCAACTGAAGAATTCAGAACACCACCAGAAGGAGAATTCAGAAATGAAACACTGACAGCACCAGCGACACCGCCAATACCACCGGCAATACCACCAAAAATGTCAACAGCAATTGCTTCCACCACCACTAGCACCAAAAAAGGGGAACTCAAGTTCACAATCAAACCCTTCAATGGAAAAAGGGAAAACTATTCAGCCTTTGAAGCCAGCGCAGCAATATACTTGAAGTTAAATGCAGACAAGTACAACAACAATGAGAAACAGATCCTATGGGTGCTGGGACACCTCTCAGAAGAAACAGCCAGTACTTGGAGAAATGATTATCTTTGACTTCACCAAGCAAATGGAGTCTTTGACGTAAGCAACCAGAAGATCGTTGACTTCATGAAAGAACTTAAGGCTGCTTTTGACTCCACTACCAAGGAAACAGACACTGAAAATGAATTAAGAATTCTCAAACAAGGAACCATGCCAGCAGAAGAATTCTTCACTGAATTCGAACTTTTATGTGGACGAGCAAAGATCACCGATGACAAGCACAAGATTGAACTCCTCAAGCAGACAATGAACCAAAGACTTCTCACCAAGATTGTGTACTCCAAAACCCCTCCCAAGATGTTTGCTCAATGGAAGGACAAAGCCATTCGATTCGACCAAAACTGGAGACTCACTCAAGCCATGCTAGGAAAACCAGTTCCCAAAGACAAGGGCAGGAACAACCAGAACCCAGGAGCCAGATAAACTGTAACCAGATACACCAACTGCTATGGTCAAGAAAGAACCAATACCAGAGATCCGAACGCAATGGACATCAACGCTATGACCACAGATGAATGATATGATCTCCTGAGGAAAGGAGCTTGTTTCAATTGCAAGCAAACAGGTCACATGGCCAAAGACTGCCCAAAGAAGCGATCTAATCCACCCCGATCTGACAAACCGTGGTGGAAAGAGCAAGAATCCAGATCAGGAAACGACAATTATGCCAAATCGAGTAACAGATCTATGGGGAATTCCAAACACACTGCCCGCAAGTTCACCAAGGACGCAGCCAGGAAATTCATACGCGAAATCGAATGGGAAAATGAAGATGAAAAAGAGGCCTTTTTGAACAAGTATGATCCAGAGGATTTTTGAACCAGGAGAATAGGCTGGCGTATATCTCTTCTTCTTTTCATATTCACAATGTACAAGTAGCTCGAAATGAGAAATTTACTATGCTCCCCATTTCCATTTCAAGTGAAAGTACGAATGAATCAATCTCCGGAATAAAGGCACTTATCGACTGTGGAGCGCAAGGACAATTCATTGGCCAAAATTTCATTCAAAAAAATGATCTCAGGAAAATCCCCCTGAAAAAGAAGATCCAGGTATTCAATGTAGATGGAACCAAGAACAAGAAGGGAACCATTCTGCACAAAGTAATACAAACTTTTAAATCAGGAGGATGAACGTTCAAAGAAGAATTCCTGGTAACGGGATTAGGAAAGCAGAAAATAATCCTAGGACACCCTTGGCTCAAAAGGTACAATCCCAACATAGACTAGATGACAGGAAAAATAACCTGGAGACATTCAAAATTCTTTCACAATGATCCCTCTTCATTGGATAAAGAATCATGGATACAATACCAAGTTACAATGTCCCAAGGTCTAGCCCATGAAATGAAGAAACCCTTAAAAACATTGCAAGAAATGGTACCCAAGGAATATCACAAATACTTGGAAATTTTTGACAAGAAAATGTCAGACCATTGAAGGACGTAGATTTGTTCTGGTAGGGTAAAGTGATGCCTTGAATAGTTCTACTATTCAAACACACACACAAAACCTAACACAAAGCTAATCTGCTTAAGTGCTTCTTTTAATGCAAGAGTCGGGGTTCTTTGGAAAAGTACTGAAGTACGTTCACTCAAAGTCAACCATATAGATTTGGTTGTAAGGTGGTTTTTGTATTGTTTTGTTATCCGGGAAACTGGCACGACGACTAGAGCACCAAGTGTGCTTTTCCTTATTTAGAGTCTGTAGACTAGACCTTATTAGCCCAGGAGAAATGCTCCAGCTGCGAACCTTACGATCCCACTAGATACAAGTTAGTCCCTTAAAAACTCTAGTTTAAAGTCCCAATAGACTCTCGTTTAACGTCCAAATAGACCCTGATAGATGCTCTAGCTGCAAACTTAAAGTCCCACTAGATACAACTATAATATTGATTCAAAAATATGTCTTTCAACAAGAAGCTACAGGTGTCCGCTAAAAGCTTCTACTGGTATTGCCTACCTTTCTACTACAAACAAGCCGGGTATTTATATGTTTCTACTGCCAAGCCTTTGCCGCAATGTTCTAGTATGTTCGCCGGCTATTTACTGGTTTGTGAAGGCACCATACTCCTTAGCGCCCGGTGCTGAGTGAGCAAGCGGCTTATTTGCAATAAACCACATGCTTTGGAAGGATCTCGAAGGTTCGTTTTACTTGGTAGAACAAGCGGGCAGGCGTTTAGCCACCTGTACAGGATTTAGCCGCTTGTGCTATTTTTAATTTGGTCCGACGGTCATAGTCGGGCTACTGGATCTTCAGGGGATGCGCGCTTGTTCTATGTTTAGATTAAGCCACTTAACGATTTAGGCCGCTTCATTAAGCCGGAAAACCTCCTGCATGTCTACGTGTCCTGATATTCAGTGTGGTCCTCTCGAGTTCCCAGGTAATTACAGTGAACCATCCCGTAGGTCAGATGCTGGCCTTGAAGGCCCAGTCTAAGTCTGCCCACTTGTTTATGCCGCATAACTCTACTGGATAGCCAGCGTTACCAGTAGCGCTAAGACGTTCATGTTTTTATAGCTTGCCGGCGTCCTATCCTGTTTTTAGAGTCAAGCCGGGTAACTTACTCTACTCTACTGTATACCTGTGTAAAAGGTGTATTCCTTGAGGAATGTCAAAATTAAACAGGTGGCCCAGCACGCGCCCTATCATCTCCCCCACACTGAAATCGACTGTCCGCAGTCGCCTGATTAGATTAGGCCAAGCTAAGTTGGCTGAGCGGCGTTTTCCGCGAACCCAAGATGGCTGAGGGCCTGTGCGCACGCGTACGGCGCCCAAGTGCCTCCACCTATTATAAGGCTGGACACGAGTAGTATGGATCCACAGGTACTCGCAGGTTGACCCGTGGGAATACCTGCAAAAAACCTGACCTGCGGATCCGGATCACCTGTTCCCACGGATCCAGGTCGATCCAGGTATGGATTTTGGAAGTTCAAATACCCGCAGGTCATGAGAATTATTTTTTTTACTTAATAAAAACGCATTTTCGGCCCAGTTTTCGGCATGTACTGGGTACAATGGACTTAGAACTAGCTTATTACTGTTTAAAATTGATAAAAAGTATGCTTTATTGTATGAAATTAATGATATTGTTACAATATTGTAGCAATACCCGCGAGTACCTGCAGGTAGATCCGTGGGAAATACCCGCCAAAACGTGACCTGCGGGTCCAGGTACCTGTTTCCCATGGATCCGGGTCAATCCAGGTGTCGATTTTTTGATCCATGTGACCCGCAGGTACAGATCCAGGTGATCCGCAGGTATACTCGTGTCCAGCCTTAACCTAGTCTGCTTCCAAACGCGCATGGTTTACTGGCGTAAAAAAAAAAATCACGTGTATGTCACGTTCCATTCCCACGGGCCTCGTCGCGCTCTCCAATTAAGCATCCCCAGTTCACATATATACGTGTTTGTACCAGCCACGTTGAGAAAATGATAGTGAGTTGAACTCATATATACTCTAAACAATGAATATAACCTATTGGCCTGCTTCCGTTATATTAATTTGATCCTCTGAGTATCTAATGCTTGATTTGGAGTTGAAACATCAATGAGACATTGGCGCGTCGTTCATACTATTGCAGCAATACATAAGGAAGCTACAGTGTGCTAGAATTAGGAGCATACTTATATTTAACTAGAAAATATGCATATCTATGCTCTAGGACTAAATCTTGAAGCCGTAAATTTAGGTATGCAGACACATTGAGTTTTTTTTCGTCAGCAGGAAGTGTTCAATTTCAACCCAAAAAACGGTCCTGATAGACGTCAATTAAATATTTCAAATGGGCTCAGACTCTGTATACCAGCTCTTTTGACACCAATCTACCCCAGGGGGACTAAATAGTCAGTTGGGAAGCTGTGAACCCAGTAGTTGTGCAACACAACATTATAGCTCATTATTATCAGTTATTCTCTGACATTTTAAACATATTCTGTCTTACTTGAATTTTAATGCTGGCATTTCATCCAATTCAGCCATGTAACTTGCAGCAAACATCTTCTAGCACGAGAGAGCAAATATACGCGACGCGTTAATTACTCACGTGGGGTACCGTGGGAGCCAAAAGCGTGGAAAAGTGTTTACGCAAGTATTGGTGGCGCGTTTGCAAGCAGACTCCATACGGTAAGTTGATCGACTGTAATCATCAACGGTTGATCGACTTTATCATCAATAGCGGTATCGGAGTCTGCCTACGGGAGACTAGCCTTAACCTATTACTGTCAGAATTATGCATCACGCAATGGTTATTAGCATTCAAGGTTCATGCATCCACACCGTCAATTAGCATTGCCTATTTTGGTGTAACAGGTGTGACAGGCTGTGCTAGAGCCTGCAGATTGGGAATATGTTTCCACATATGTAGCGTGGGAAAATATTGCCAAAAATGGAAGCTGTGGGCCCACCCTTTCTGAACATGCCGGGACCAAAAATATACCTCTAGGGTTCTTCCTTATTGAGAAAAACGCGAAATACTGAAAAATCCAGGTGCTTTTGCTAAATTTAGTCACCCTAAAAATTCCGAAAAAATTGCTAATAAATAGAATTAATTCCCAGCTACCTAAATATAGCACAAACATATGATATTTGTGCATAAACAATGCTAATAATACAAGAATACCAGCTATTAATTAATTAAAGTTATTAACTTAGCATTTTCCACAGGCAAAAAGAACTTGGCCAAATTTGGACTGGCCTCTGCTGTATTGCCTTTTTGGGATTGGGTGTGTTTACCATGCCTAGGCCAGGGTAGGCTCGGCACAAGCCCATGCCGGTGTTTGTTTGTATATAGTTGCATTTTTGCAACACCTGACAAGGGGCTTGCTGCAGAGTGCCTCGATTGAGGGGGTTTACTCGCTCCCGACGCCTGAGCTCAATATTGGGAAGAAAAACATGAAACTTGGATTAAATATACTAGAACATAATCTTTACACATTACAAGAGTTAGAATAAGAAAAATCATGTTTATCTCTGAGTTATAGTCTTATTGATGGGGGGTAATGAGTGCAATTTGCTCACAACACCCTAGAGGCTCCAATTCATAATCTAGCAGGCTCATCAATTAGCTCCTGCATTTTATAGTGAAAATAACTTTTGTTGTACAGTTACAGAGGTGTAGACCTTTTCTTCATCTTGCAATGGGCCGAACAATGGTCAAAATTCGTCTTCGGTTTCCCATGTGACACAGCGCATCAGCGCATCAGCGCATCGCGGCTGCAATATTCGATGGCATCAATGAAGGCAAGATAAAGCGTAGCGGGATCGGTGGTCGAGGAAATTCTCCTCTGGACCTCCTGTGCACTAAAATTCTCTTCGGTATTGATCTTGAGCTGAAATGGCGTCCCACATTCCCTCAACTCCAAGGCGACAGCGCGCGCATCAAATTCAAACTCCCAGAAAGCATAAACGGCCATCCGCTGTTGGTCTACATGGAATCCGAACGCTGAAAGAAAGTGCACACGACGTAAAGCAAAGGGCTACTAAAATGCTGAATTTGACATTTCCGATGGATGATTGGCAAGCACACATGATTCATCGGTTACGGCAATGTTATGATTCAATACTCATTGCTGGAACGGGCTATGGAAAAAGTCTCATATTCCAAGGCTTAGCCGCATTGGATAAAAAGAAAATTGTCATTGTGATTTCCCCGTTGAAGGCATTAGAGCGAGATCAGGTCTGTAACTATTGATATACCATTACAATACATGGATGTAGCATAACAATTTCTGTATTATGTAGGTTGCCGAAGCTGAGGCAAAGAACATATCAGCTGCAATGATAAACGAGGACAATTCCAGCGATCCTAACACATGGAAAACCTTACAACAGTGTCAGCATCACCTGTATTATGTGTCACCCGAAATGGCACTCGGCGAGAACTTCTGCAAACTTTGGCAAGATTCTTCGTTCCGTTCAAAGGTTCAGGCCATTGTTGTTGACGAAGCACATTGTATTGTTGAATGGGGAGATAAATTCCGCAAAGAATATTCGGGGCTTGCGAAGCTGCAAGACTATATCGGTCAGGAGATTCCTATTCTCGCGTGCACAGCTACGTGCTCCTCAAAAACATTTGAAGTTATCTGGTCATCATTAGCTTTTGGTTTCCGTCCGTTCTGGGGCCTGGACGTTGGCGTTGACCGAAAAAATTTGTCTTTCATTGTACATGTCCTTGAAAATACTGCAAACCCTGTCCTCGATGCTCTGAACATTTTACCTGCTCCCATTCCGGAAGATATCAACATCCCAAACACAGTTTTACCCAAATCCCTCTTTTATTTCGAGACAATCAACCAATGCAACTCAGCAATGGAGACACTGCGAAAAATATTACCTGCCCACTATCGAGATTCGGTGCAAATGTTTACGAGCATAGCCTCCGAAGACGCGAAAGCACAGATCTGGGATAATTTTAGGACGGGATCGATCCGTATTCTATGCGCGACAGATGCGGCTGGCATGGGATGTAATGTTCCGGATGTAGCATTTGTGGTTCTATTTTCCGTCCCGCGGAGTATCTCGACGCTTACACAACGATGGGGACGGGCTGGCCGTAGTCGGGACATCGAGGCAACATGCATTTTATTTGTTCAAGGATGGGCCTTTCGTCCGCAGGGTGTCCATTTAAAAACCAAGAAAGGAAAGGAAAAACCTTTGGAATCCGCAACATTTACTGCCAATCGGGCTAAGATTGATCCTCCTCTCGAGAAGCTGATCAACCTTGGACACGATGAGAAATTGCCTTCCGGTGAGTAATAAATTCAAAACTTGACACGATTATACACAGTACTCATTATTCTAAATATGGAAGAGTGCATCCATACACACTTGCGCAATCACTTTCGCCCCGAGACACAGCTCAATACTTATACTAATTTTAATCAACCGTACAAGCTCCCAGATAAAAGAGGCGCTCGATCACAGAAATCAAGTCGCCAATTAATGTGGACTGTACTGCAGCTGCGAGATCGCTGGGTGCACCCTGACCGCTGCTGCTCGGTGTGTAACTCTGATCTTCTTGTGAAATACACTGCTCCCAAGGCAGATGACTTACGTCTCTCAGCATATGCCACGGACTTCATTTTCCCACTGCACATCAATTCTATTTCAAGCGCACGGCCTAGAATTCCACGGCAGCGGCCTCACGCGCTGTCAGTAACTTCCAATTCTTCCCATAGCTCGGCCAGCACCACAGCTTCTGCATCTGCATTGACTACCGCCATTGCCGTGCCTATGTCCCAGGCAGTCTTTGTACCAATAAAAGGGAAGAAAGTCAGGCTCCCACAGACCCAGAGCGACAACCTACAGCTCGAGCTCAAAAAATGGTGAGAAGAGTTTGCAGATCGCTCTCCCCATGGATTTATTTCGGTTCGCGTCTACTTCCCAGACAAGTACATTGACAAGCTGGTCGAACATGCGGGGGAATTTCTGCAGGAGCCTACCATCACTCCCACTCTCCTGAAGCAGATTATCCAATGGGATCTAGCCTCAAAGGATGATCTCGACGCTGTCTGTAAATTGATATCTGACTGGCGTATTCAAGCAAGTCACGATGTTTTACCTGGATCTGGCAGAGGACGGGGAAAGAAAGTACGGGTACAAGGTTCACCACCTCAACATCCACCCCAGCGTCTGGCAGCGGCGGGTCCCACTACTTCATCTCTGGCTATCCAAAACATTGACAGCGACTTGACGGCACGTCCACCGCCATCTCGTAATGCTAAGCCACTTCCACAGCCCTCTTTCTCTCCAGCTCGTACCCCAACTCAGTCTCCGTCGCGGGCGCCTATGTCTGTGCCTTCAAATATAACAAATTCGGATGTATTTGGCCCTATCACAATACCCGGGCCGCCGGCACCACCCTCATCGCAAACTCCTACTCCCCGCGTAGTGTCAAGTCTCCCGCCCCCGATTGCGGCTGCCGCTGTACCTCCAAATCCAGCTTATCATGCTGGTCACTATTTATATGCTACTTACTATCCATATGCCAGCTATTATCCAACATCTAGTATGCAACTGGGTCCCTCGGATGCTACTACATCTGCCACAGCCCCTTCCACTGGAAGATCATATTACCGTGCTCAGACCGCATATAATTTACAAGGCAAGAAAACTAGTCATAGAAAATAGATACCTGTGGTATGATTACATATTCATCCCCCCACCAAGGCTACCATATCCGGGGCATCGTTGTTGAATATCATCCCCGTTGTCAATGTCAACATAATCTTCGATGGAAATAGGATTTGTATCTGTGATATCAAATGCAGTCCCATTTTCCAAAATGTCCCTGTGCCTGTTTGTGTCTTGATTGCCTGCCTCTGGTCCTTGAAACCCTACAGCAGGATCCCATGTAGTTGTCTGAATAAATTCAGAAAATTTGCCGTCGTTGAGAATTTGCGCGCCAACTTCGAAAGCATCTACAATCATGCTTTTCCCAGCTGTAGTGACGTCACCTTTCTTGTTCACTTTGGCACTAGATAACACGGGTCGTTTGGGAGTTTGAATGTGAAGGTGTGCAGATAACATTGCTTCACAGAGGAGGCGAAGGTCGTGTTCAATGGTGACCTCTTTGTGCCTTTGAGCACGATCGGCATGTCCAAATGTTCGCGAAAATTTGTGCGAGATTTCACGGAATACCTCCACACACGCGGATCCCTTTTCAATAATATATTGAATGGTCACTCCTGATCCTTTGGCAATAAAAACTCTCTAAAGTATTTTATCAGCCAAAAAAAATGTAATAGCTGTTCAGGCACTGGCTTACCTTGACCCAAAAGTTTAATTGTTCCACATAAAGGTCGGCAGCAATCCATCGTCCCGGAAGTCCCCATCGGTTGACAAACCATGATTTTTCAAGAGCTGATCGCATTTGAGGATCCAATTCATACTTCCATCTGACCAGCAGCTCAAGGCATTCTTGGGCATAGTTGTGAAGTCCTGCTCCATGGAATGAAAAGCTCCAGAATTTCAAGACTCGTAGCACACGCCCAGCATCCGCAAAGCTAACAGCGTGTTCAAACTCGCAAAATAATAGGGCATCCCGAATAAAATATATCGAGTGAGCCAAGTAATCGTCGTCCACAGCCTTGGCTTCGTCGGCTCGTCGGGTATTTGTCATGTTATCCACAAATTGGTGGGAAAAATCAGTGAGCGCTTTAGGAGACGGATTCCACTCTGATAGCTCCGAAAAATAAGTCATTTTTTGACTGAGCCTATTGAAGATAAAATAGTCAGGGAAAAGTGTACATTAGTATAAAATGAAATGGAGTACATCACTGAATAGAGTATTTGTGCAATTAATGAATGTTGAATGAGTGCTTTCCCATCGGCGTAATTGGGCTTAGCAGCATCCCATGTGCGATTCAAGAGTCCTTTGTGCTTTGCCAGAGATCCAGGATCGAGTATTGAGTTGCCAAAGTGTAGACGCATGATCATGTGTGATGCATTCAGAGCAAAATGAAATAATTGACTGAGATCTTCAACGTACTCGAGACGCTCCATACTATCTCGGTGTGCACTTCAAAGATTACTTGCAGTGAGCCAATCACCAGAAATAATTCGAGCTTTGCTCGCCCATTCGTCCTTCGAGAGTGTCGATGTCTCCTGTAGGTTTCGAAGCATTTTTATTGTGCCTTTCTTAGATCCTTCATTGATATCAAACACACCAAGCGGTCGAGCATCGGTTTTCTCGGGGGGAAGCGGTCGATCAGATGCAATCTTGCCATTTGCTATTTCAAGCATTTTGGATCTATCTTTCCAGGTTGTACTTCCCGGGCAATAAGAGATGATCATGTTAATGACCAGTCCAACATAGGATCCATGTAATTTTTTGTGGTCCTCAATGGTAGGGTAAATGTCAGCGCCAGTTGCCTGAGAGCGTTTTCCACGGTTGTTGAGCTTCGTTTTGAGATCCTTGGCTGTTTTGTCAATGCCTGGTAATGCAATCACTGCCGCATTAGTTGCATGTATCATTGAGTTGGCATTGAAGAGGCGCTGCTGGTGCTTCCGTAGATATAGATTGATATTATCAAAGATGGAGAAATAGACAGTGGACTTGTTTTTCATCAGGCTGATTGCCTTACTCTTTGCATCCTCGGAGAGAATTTTCTTCAGTCGTTCAATTGTTGTCACAGATACACAGACCCCAGCATGACTTAGCGTTGATATAATCCGAGACCCGGTGCCACCAATCTCGAGAAACAAGCCCATTATTAAGGGGAATAAATTTGATGCACTGTTCCGCGTGAATGCCATCATACTGATCACAAAGACCTGTGTCTGAAAGGCCGATTATTCTCAATAAAATTATTTAAATGAAGTCAGATCAAGGTTCTCACAAATGTAGGATTCCTCTCAAATCCTTTCGAAGCCCAGTATTTTCCACTCTGTCCCATTAGATCGTCAGGCAAGCCCTCCAGGTTAACTTCATCATCATGCCAACTTTCCTCGTCACTTTCCATAGTTGCATCAGTCGATCTTGCTTTCCGCTTGCTTCCTAACTGTCCATGCGCTAATCGCGTGTTCTAGCGGCCGCCTACAAGCACGCTGTGACAGGTGTGACTGACACCATCACGATGAGTGAGGTGGATGCAAAAAAACCAGTTCCTTACCTACACACTAGAGTATTACAATATATAAACGTTGAAGTGTCTTTCAATACATACATAGGTCATTATTTCCAATTCTTGGCCGGATCAGGCTTAATTTAGGGGTGGTAGAGCACAATTAAAGTTTTCTTGAATAGCGTGCGTTCATACTAACCTAGCCAATGCAATTTTATATAAATGTATTTCGAACCTTGTGGGGCTCACTGAGTACATATTTACTACAGAATACAGTTTGAATTATGTTTGCGCGGTGAGTTTTACGAGAGAGCAACGGGAAACAGTAAACCTATTTTTTTGATGCACTCTGAAGCAAGCCCCTTCTGCGAAGGTGCCGCTGCTTGCGCTCGCGCCGGAGCAGCCGGCGGCTTGCTCCGAACCTAAGGCCAGGGCTAAAACTTGTTATTTATATTTGTTTGCATTTGAGGCCATAAAATGACATGAGTGAAGCGTGGGAATGTTGTTTGAGTCATGGGGCAGGTCACACATTGTATATTGATTGCATCAGAAGCCAAACAAACAAGCACAGCATTGCCAGAGGCCATGCACAGTAGTGTTACAGGCTGTGACCAGAATTTCCTTCTTTGGGGTGAATGTGTACTAACGACGTGGATGCATGACCTTTAAATGCTAGTAAGCATTGCCTGAAGCATAAAAATGACAGTACTGGCTGAGCAGTCCGGAAAATGACCTTTGTTCAGTAATATTACAAGGTTAATGATATAACGTGCATTGAGCAGCAAATCTCAGAAATATAATATGTCCTAGAGCCCCAAAGTAACATGTTATTTTCAAGATCTATTTTTAGTGTGCCTGACCTACCCCATATCCTGCCATAACCCATAGCCTGGGACGTCCACAGATCGCTATGGGTTATGGCAGGTGCGACTGTAGTCTGATTTCACATACGGTGGTGCGACTGAGCTGCAGCATTTTGGGGTTTTTAAGTCACGTTTATTTCCTTATAGAGTAATTTTGAAATTGAAGAGACTCTCATCGTACACCATGTTCTTGCCATCTTCCTCGTTCCACGCCATGGAGAGGCGCAAATTGTGTTTTTAGCTCTCAAGTTTTAATCCTGCACCTCTGTGGGTGATTTACGACCATGAACAACAACTGCATGCCCTTGAGCCCTTCTCAGAGCTTGCTCACACAATTATGCCTGCACAAACGCAGTTGAGCTTCTCAGCTCATATCCAATGTTCCGAGTCATGTATTACATTGCATAACTATCTTCAGGAAGCTCAATTTTTGCAGCTGAGACTCTGGTAGCGGGATGTCGCGCTCATGAAAGGCGCGTTCAATCAATTAGCATAGTCATGTGTTACTACAAAGTCCGAATTGCCGCAGCACATTGGAGGCATCGTATGTATGTGAATAAAGACTACAGAGCGCCACATTTCTGAATGTCCCCATTAGGAGGCGTTGGTAAATCCAATTTAGGCATGGGGTGCCTGGCGGGATGAGCCAAATAGCCCCCCACGGCCGACGTTTTTGCCGATTTTTTTCCAGCGCTGCCGCGCGATGTGCCGAGGGAGGGCGGAGGACGGACGGCTGGGAGGGCTGATATATCACTAGTGGCTGTACTCTACTGAGAAGCCCCAATACACCATGCATTGTATTCTGGTTAGACATGTATGTTATATGAAACGGCTAGGGTCGCCTGTTCTCTTTCGATTCTTGCGCAAATTTACTCCGTGCATTTTTTGTAAGAATTCTCATTTAAATAAGTGCCTCTCAAATCTATATCCTTATCATCAACGCCCAAAAACAAATTAATCCAGCTGTGTACTACAGATACAGTGTCTGCAATTTCATACCGTGCGCTGCCAAAGACGACCACTCAACCACCAAGCCCCCATTTTGCAGTTCTTTGTCGCTATGCTTACTGTTTCTGTTCACCACTATGGGCTCGGCGGTCGGAACAACATTCTGCCATTTGATGTATCGGGGAGTGAGGTCGTCTAATGATGTTGTACCGTCGGGGTACTTCGGCATGCGCACTTTCAAGCAAGTGGCACACAAACTCTGTGGTAGTTCAATGTGCTGCGCGTGTTCGTGAAACATGTACAGACCAAAGTAGGACAAAGCGGCTGTTCCATCGGGTGTTATGGGGTTGAAATGCGAGAACACGTCGGTGGAGAAAGTTGGTGTGGGTACGTTGCCATACTTGTCCGTGTCGAAAAATATCATTTGAAACGAGACGGGACCGTCATCCCAGATGGATCCAAGGCACCGCATCTTGACTTCAAAGACAGCGGCTTTGCGGGGCGTCTCTCTTATCTCCAGCCAAACCAGTTGGGATTCGGGAAGGGACCAGCAGCAAGCGGATTCGCAGTCCAAGATGCATAAGGAGCACCGGCTTCGAAGGAAGATACACTGCTTTCTCCTTGGGCATGATTGAGTTCTTTTCAGCTTTGGTCCTGAAATCGACGTGTTTGAGGTAGCATTCTGGTGCAGAAGGAATGAGCCGCGAAGTGTGGATCTCCCGGGTGACCGGGTGCCCTGCGCAATTCAGGACATTGAGGATGTCCTCGGCGGACAACAGAATGGCCTCCAACAGATGAAAGAACGCGCGTTCAGGCCCTTCTCCGTAGGCGATCAAGATGCTGACACCAAAAATCCCCATGAGAGAGTACGTGATATCCTCCCCACAGGTAGTCCGCCACTTCGCAGCCCATGTCATCCTTTCGGAAATATTGCCGCTCATTTTCGCCGTGTAGTAAAACAGATGGCTGTAATCAACCCCGTAGCTCTTTGGATCGCCCGTTCGATCGGGCTGGGGGGGTTAGGCGGAGTGAAGACCCAATCGATCTGCTTGTCATTCTCGTCGTCACACATGGCCACCCAATCTTTGTTGTAGAACTTGATGACCCTGGGCACTAAGAGTTCCTGGAGCGTCCACCCTTGCGTGAACCAGCGATCGTTCTCCATGTCGGCGTCGGACAATGTTTCCGTGAGGATGACAATGCAGACGGTGGAGAACATGTACCAGTTGAACATGGAGCGGATGGACTCATCCAGCTCGGAGCTGCTATGCTTGTCAATGCAGATGGTGTCCATCCACGCAAAGGTTGCGTTGTATTCCCGGCAGGCGACTTCGCAGAACTTCTCCAGCTTCTTATATCCTTCGCCTCCGGCGCGCCGTATGGCTTCGAACCGCTCCGGGTCGTGAAAGTCCTGATAAGTGACCTCCGATCTGTCCTGGAGCCAGGTGTGCGACAGAATAATATACCGCGCATGTCTCACCAGCAACTCCATGATGATAACACGCGTCAGGTCAAAGTGAGATGTGCTGTCATGGAGGGGTCAGCGCTCCTTGATCATCTTGGCGAACATTGCATTGTCGATGTCGCTGATCTGCTCTCTAATATGATGCAGCGCGCCCACCCAGTCAACAATGTCGATGTGGTCTGGTGACTCTATCTTCAAAACTCGAATGGGCATGCGGTTGAAGACGTGCATCCGGAGGGCATCTCCAATCTCGGTGGGAAGGTAGACCATCAGGCTGGGCTGGTAGATAGCAATGAGGACACTCCGGAAATGACATATTGGCGTGGTTGACTTACATACCGTAAACTTGAACTGGATCCAACGGCTTGTCCCGAAATTCATATGCACTCACAACGGGTCAGCAATTCTGGATGTTTCCATCTGTCTGCGACGCCAAAGCAACAGGATGGGGAGCAAGGTAATAGAAGAGGTTGGAGGCAAAAAAGCAACAAGTTGAAGTTGCGTTGAATATTGAAAGCCTTGAACATTGTTGAACGTTGTCGGTAACAGCCGCTCGGCTAGATAAAAGTCGTGATATGATTACTGTATGCGACCCTGAACTTGTCACTTTCAACTTGCAAGGAATATTACACTTCATTCATTTTATGTACCTACCCAAAAATTGTTGAATCTTGTAGAAAACTGTCTTGAGTACTGAATTCCATGTCCACTTAATTTATTTAATGTTCTACCGTTCACTATGAATATTTTTGTCGACCGGTTCCAAATTTGCCAATTACTTAGAAGTTGGCAGCTGTGAGAATTGCGGCCAAAATGCGGCATATCACGTGCTTGATGGCACTTGATCGCGATCTCCTCGTGCTATCTCCTTGTCATTTACCCAGTTTCTCTACCATTCGTTGGTCGGGAGCCTCCAAATAAATTACAGTATGCGCTAATCTCTATCTACTCTCATTCTATAATTTATTGTAATTTATTTTCAACTGAATGTTTAGAATTCATTTGCACATTAGAAGGGTACCAGAATCGGCCACTTGAGATCAGGTTGGCTACCACCAACTAAATAAAATAGGTAAAATTATGAATATGCTGTTTTCCGAGTCTGTCGTCACTTTTAAAATCATACACGTACTCAAATTTGCACATTGTTAATCCGGTACTTGCAGAAGTAGGCTGCATTCACCTTACTTTTTACTTGCCCATCACAACCTCTGCTCATTTGCCAACCCCCATTTCTATATATGTATGAATTTTAGGAGATATTTTACATCTGAATTACATTATAATTCTCTTTAGCTCATTGTACCAGGCTTGTTCCAAAGCATTTACCATTGTGCTAAAGTCGGAGGGCCTGATGTTATAGCATGACAGCGTGGGAATGCTTGTCAAATGCGGCATCACTGTCATTCGCGCCATATGTTGGCTCGATATTTCAATAACGGTTTTGAAATCCAAAGTCCTAGTCACACATTATGCTTGAATTGGTCTTTGGTTCGTGTTATTTGCAAAAATAATCACGGAAATCGGTACAGAACTCGTGCAAATTTATTATCTGCCAACTACCGGGGTGTGACAGCTTCCGGGTCACATACAGTAGATTTCGTTGGTTTGCATGGTTCTTCCTCAATTCTTCCTGGTCGAAAATATGCTTTGTATCCATATGGTACTCATACACAAGGTGTATGGATATAAGATTTCAAACGGATTGAACCCTGACATGATTCGGAGACGCACACGAAGAGAACGCAGAATACGGATAATTTAGGGAATAATTCCAAAAAAAGAAAGATATGTTCAATTGCGTCATGAGAATCTCTTGATAGGAGAGGTTGAGTTGGATGAGCGAGCTCGCTTTCACCATTCCCACCACCATGCCTCGCACCGCAGAGACCGCTAGCTTCAGGGTACGCATAATTTCTCTTCTCTGGCTTCGAGATATGCTCAATCGCCGTGCAATCAGTTCAACCACACCATGCTCCGGATCAAAGATCCCAAGGTGTCCCTGGCTTTTTATCAGGACGTGAGATCGCGCTTCCATCACTATATCAGTGAACGGCGGCTTGACATGGATCGACGATTTATAGGTTATTGGCATGGAACTTCTCTCTGGTGCGTTCAATTAGTCCTCGCGTTGTACCGGGAAGCCGATCTATCTCTATCCTGTTTGATCAGAGAAGAAGTTCTCCGACTTTACCCTGTATTTCCTCGCATTCAATCATGAGGGCCGCGACTTAACAGCAGAGGAGATGGAATCCTCGCGATTTGCACGCGAAGGTGAGTAGTTCCTGTTTACAGAGATATAATCTTACAGTCATTGCGTAGGAATCCTGGAGCTGACGCACAACCACGGCACGGAAAGCGACCCCGACTTCAAGGGCTACGCCAATGGAAATTCCGACCCCGGCAGAGGATTTGGACACATCGCGATCACTGTCGACGACGTCGAGACATCGTGTGCGCGCTTCGAGGCGCTCGGAGTCCCGTTCAAGAAGAAGCCGAGCGACGGCAAGATGAGGCACATTGCGTTCATTCTGGACCCCGACGGGTGAGCACCTTGGCTCTTCGACTGGCAGTCGGCTGACCTGTTTTTTTAGCTATTGGATTGAAGTTGTCCCGAACCGTCTTACCCTTTAGGATAGGTGCAAGTAGAAATTGTGAACGATTTGCAAATCGATTGAACTACGTGGATGTTGCTGCGTTGACGCCGCTGATATGGGCGCCTATCATTATTTGCATAACCGCAGGGTCAATAAAGCCTATTTGACTCATCCAATGGTTTCTGTGACTGCCCTTTGGTTTGAGACAAGCAAGAATCTCGTACTATTCCGGGAAGGGTGCTCCATATACGCCGACAAATATGCCAGAGAGAACATAACGAGATATCGTGATGCCTTTCGGCGCACGAGGTAAATTAGATCGAACTCTGCTGCGCGAAGCTGTGTTGTGTCAGTTTAATTATGTGGCATCGCCTGAGGCCGTACATACCGCGTTCCGCTGTCTGCGAAGATGACGTTGTTTGCCAAGCCTGGGGCATGATAAGCACGTCCGCTCGATCGCCCACCCATCCACAGCGTGATAAAATGCTGCAGCGCAATGCGCAGTGTGCCAAAGGGAAGGGGAAGGTGGAGTCGAGTTGAAAGGCCGGCTATCCTTAGGCTATTCGGGGCACTGGCATTCCGTCGATGCCTACTTGAATATTGGCAGTGCACTGCTGCACAGTCGCCGTATTACCGCGTTCCAGCCGCATTCCACCGTTCGCTGCAATTATTCAGCCTTGCACAAGTCTCGTGCATAGGAAGTAGGTATAAATACTTCGGCTTCGCCCACTGCGGCCAATCTGTATAGCTTTGAGTCGCACGGGGTTCGGGGCCCGGGCGCGGCTGTACAGGATTCCTGGAGAAATACGACTGACACAGTGTGCTCTCGAGGCGGCGTACATTCCTGCCTCATAACGACCTCGGCAGGTCTGCTTTTGCGACCCGCTGTAGGCCGTTGCCCGCTCCGCAGCTCCTTAACCCCCGAAAAATATTTTGGTTGATAACGTGAAAAGCGCCCCCCAACGACAGGGCACGTGAAATCCTTGGTAAGAACATGTTGAATGCGTGAGTTGAACGTGAGTTTTGCGTGAGTTCCTTTCAGTCTTGGGAGCGATGCGGGAGTTTGATGAACAAAAAATGGTGATAGAATCTAGCTGTTGCTGCAATGAATAGCCCCGCCGGAGCTTGGGTTTGGGCTTGGCCGGCAGAACGGCGCTCTAAATGGTAACTCGGCCGGCAATGGCGGCGATCGAGAGGCGGTTGCCCTTGCGGCTACTCTACAATAGCCTCCTCCTCATTCTTCCCCTCATTTATCGGCGTCAGTCCTCTTCATATGTCGTCAACAACGTCGGCGGTGTCGTCCGCTACATCGACCGCTGCGAGTGCCTCAGTCTCCGCGGGCAAGAACCTCAAAGTGAGCCGCTGGAGTTTGCCTTTCTTGGCTGTAGCTGATCCTTGTGCTACTTTCACGCAGGTTGTCGGGATCATCCTGGCCATAACGAGTGGCCTGCTCATAGGCTCAAGTTTCGTATTCAAGAAGAAGGGACTACTGCGCTCGCAGGCGGGTGCTCTGGGAGAGGGCGTGGCATATCTGAAATCAGTGAGTCTTGTAAATGGTTCATTCTGACCGCGCACTGATGTGATATCAAGCCGCTATGGTGGACAGGAATGAGCAGTATGTGCAGACATCAGGAAGAGAACATAAGAGGAACTAAATCAACTTTGTGCAGTGATGATTCTCGGTGAACTCTGTAACTTTGCTGGTACGCTCAATTCCTTCTCCTTTATGACCTGTTTGAAACTCAAACCTCTTGGCGCGGCAGCTTATGCGTTTGTGGAAGCTATTGTTGTCGTACGTTCACTGCCGTAGCTCGTTCAACATCATCCTTATCACCTGGATTCAATAGACGCCGCTAGGCGCTCTTTCCGTGGTTATCTGCGCCATTCTATCCTCGATTTTCCTCAATGAGAAGCTCAGCTTCTTCGGTTGGCTTGGATGCGGACTATGTATCGTGCGTCGTTTTCCTCAAAGCGTAACCGTGCGTATAATGTAACAACACATCCTTGAAGCTTGGATCAGTAATCATTGCCCTCAATGGTACGGCGAACACCCTCACTTCTACAAGCTGAATACAATGCTCAGTGTCCGTCCGTCTTTCTGCCATATAGGTCCCCAAGAACAAACAGTTAGTCATATCAAAGACTTCGAAAAACTCTTCTTGGCTCCTGGGTTCCTTGCCTATATTTCTGTACTCATCGTCGCGTCACTGGTCGTCGTGTTTTACTTCGCTCCAAAGTGAGTGTTTTTGTTGCCCCATTCACCTGCGCACCGCCGTTAATCACTTCTTTGCAAGATACGGGAAAACCAATATGTTGTGGTATATTTCCGTGTGCAGTATGATTGGTGGTATTTCAGTCAGCGTCACGACGGGACTTGGGGCTGCAATTGTTGAGACGGCCAGAGGCGATAACCAGGTATGTTGACGTCTAACTAGCATTTCGTTATCGGTGCGAACGGGCTGATGGTCTTTCCGTTCAGTTTAAATTCTGGTTTATGTATTTTCTATTCGGATTCGTTGCTATCACCCTCTGTAAGTGATTAGTCTTCCAGACAAATTTGGAACCACATTGACACGCGAAACTCAGTGATAGAAGTGTACTACCTTAATGTCGCACTGGCTCTGTTTAATACCGGTAAGCAAATTTACAAGTTCTTCCTTGCTGTATGGGTAATTGACGCTCTTCCTTTAGCTATGGGTAAGCTTACTTATTCTCCCACCTAATCAGCCCCAAGTAACGTGAAATCCTTCTCTAGTTACGCCGACATATTACGTCGCTTGTGAGTCCTTTGCACATATTATCTCTACGTTTTTTCTCATATGATCTCAGTTACGTTCTGCTCTATGGTGACGACGATTGTGAGTAGTACTCGGAGTTGCCCTTGTCGCATGATTCACATTTTGTCTAGGTACTTTTCAAAGGCCTAGACGCCGGTGTCAACCAAATCATCACAATCGTCATGGGATTCCTTGTCATCTGCGTTGGAATCACCATCCTCCAAATGTCGAAAGTGGACCCCGAAAAACTCAACAAGCTCGACCGCCGTTCTACGATGCTATTACAGGCAGCAAGAGCCCAGACCGAAACCATGGACGAGAAGGGCGCTATCGGATACGAAGATCCGGGCATGGATACGTTGCGAGGCTCGTTCGGTACGGTTGGAAGCATCATTCGCGCACGGACCGTCAAGCGGATGAGCCAGAGCAGCCAACACACCTCCAATCTACGGATGCGCCCATCGGGCGCTGCCGCTCCGTACGATGCCACTGCTTCATGGATGAGCTCGGCGGGCATGCCCATACCCCATGAAGGTATGAAGCGCCACCAACTCTACGATGCTCCTGTCCCGCGGGACGACGCTTCGTCCTTCCGCTCGCCCTCCGTACACTCGGACCTCGTCACCAAGCGGCCAACCATCAAATTCGATAGCCAAGACATGGTGCATCAATACAGCAGGCCAGGCCAGCCGCAATCCCCAGCGACACACGAGCACCGACAAGCCGTCCACGGCTCGATGCTCCTGCACTCCGGATACCCCCCGCTGCCCCCCTTACCCGACACACGCGACAGCGTCGTCAGCGAAGGCAACCTCATTGACACCACGCCCATCCTCCCGCCGCCACCGCCTGGCCCGGCAACGCCTACGCAGGCTTCACTACGTGGCCAAACGCCCGACCACCAGCAGCAGCAGCAGACGCTTGTGATGCCGCCTGCAATCGCGGCAGAGCACGCGGTGCACAGTGCGCCAGCGACGATGTACCAACGCGTACCTGGGCAGCAGCTGCCTGTGCACAAAGACTCGCGCGAGCTGTTCGACCGCTCGACGCTACTATCGTTCCCGTCCGTGACGGACTCGTCGCCGAGCGACTGGAATGAGGAAGAGCTCGAGCGGTTACAGCTGTACGCGTCGGCGGGGCCAAGTACGCGGAACAGCTCAGCGAGCCTGAGCGTAACCCCGAAGGCGAAGGGCGAGCGCGAGCGGTCGAAGGAGCGCACGCGGACACCGAAGCGCTACCCGAAAGGTCTAGATGATGATGACGAGGAAGAGAGCCAGCGCCTCGTGCGGAAGGGCACGCTGAGCACGGAGGAAAGCGATACAGAGCTGCCGCCAGACATGGGAAGTATACGGCTTGTGCCATCGCAAGCAAAGTCGCACTTCTAATTGGCGGCCTGCGCGGATTTCCCTGTTCTCGTTTCTCGCTCTTTCTCCGGACTGTTCAGTGTATTAGCTCCTATTTGCTCTCGTCTCGGATTCCCCCCTACCACCACCGTCATTGCCATCCCGGATGCGCCCAGTCCTACTCCGACACCGCAGCTAATTCTACCCACCCCCGTTTGCTGGCCTACTACTTGTGCGCTCATAATGCGCTGCTTCGAACTGATAAACGCGATATGTAGTACCATGCATCGATTTCGCGGACCCCATTATTGCTACCCTCAAATCATAACTGCCTAGGCTCCAGCTGGGTACAGTACTATTACCGCCATTCCCATCCTCATGACCAACTCCTCGATATCAGGCTCCGGCTGCAGGTTTTCTTTATGTATTGTGTAACAATGCACCGCAAAATGACTTATAATATACTCCGGACTCGCTTTTACTCTTTTCTGCCTGTCCTTTTGCTCTCTGTTGTTACATATATCTATTTTTATCATGACCTGACACGCCGTAGTAGACTTGGACGATGAACGATGAACATTTCTGCTGATTGAGTAGGAGTTGCCTGTAGGGATTTGGTGTACTTATGAAGATAGATGAAGGTAGCGCGCCTGGAGTCACACATTGAGAAGCCTTGCAGCTCACTTCCTAGGTACAACTAAAAACTCTTCAGCAAATCTGCAGGAATTTTAAATTGGGCTCTCATACTACAGTCATTTTTTCAGGGAGTCCAAGGCAATCAGGACTCAGGACTCGGCAGCAATAAGCGAAAAGACCGGAAGTTGAAAATTTTCCGAGCAGTGCTCCTCCGCTCCCACTTCAATGCATACCACAGTATACCACGCAGACAATTCAGAATATAGAACAAAGCCCAATTATGTTGCAAAACACTACAAGTTGACTACAAGAGAAGTACAAATGTATGGAATCCATCAGACAGACGCTAATCTCGCTGGATAGAGTACCGAAGCGCCTTTGCAGGCACCCCGGAACCCAATCCAAACGTCCTCGAGACACTGCGAAGGTCGCAGAGCCGTGTTCTCAGTATAACGAGATAGCGCAAGAGTCATCTAGTGGATTTGAAGAATGCGGCATTTGTAAAAATGCGAGACTCGGTCAGTTTCTGTAAACAGATCCTGATTGAGTATGTTCTAAGGAGACAACTATAGCTCCCGCCTCTTTTTTATGGGCGCGCCCTTGGGTCCGTGCGCGTAGTCTTCCCACGTGATGGCTTTGACTCTATGCTCGGACGACGTTAAGTACTACTTGGCTAGTTGATTGAGAGGGAGGCGCGTGTCCTCGCTGCTGGGCCAACTCTTGCAGAATCTGAGAAGCAAAAGAGGCGAAATTTTCCTTAACATAGTGAACGGAGTAATAATTTGGCCCACGGATGTACATACGTATGAAACTGCAGCGATTTAATTTGGACCAGCCCTTGGAGATTTGCATTGTCGTGGAACAATCGACATCGGGACAGTGCAAAACGAGAGATGACCCGTCGCATACCAGAATCAAGAAGTAGCCAAAGGGTACACTGCAACTACACTGTGTCAAATTAGGGACTAATGTTTGATTCGGTCCGCTCGACGCGAGAGCAGCAACGTCGTCGGGGAACAAGATCCGCGCATTTAAAGTCTCTAGTGCAGGGGTAAGACTAAGTAACGCAGTCAAATCTCCAGACAAGTCGTGGCCGGCGTCTGAAAGGAACAGTTTTCGGAGCCGGCAGGGACCACTGGAGCGCAATATAAGATGCCGGCGGTTTGCGTAGGTCCTTTCAACCTTGAGAGTCTCAATGACAGAGGTGGAATTATGTCTCTGAGAGCAGGTGCCGCTTCTTAGCTAATGCATTTGATTTGGATGTTGCCAGAATATCTTTGTCTACTGATATTGTCGACTTTCTTGCTAAACTGACATTCAACATTCTGGTCGAAAAATATTATGAAACTCTCACCCTCCACAGATACATACACTAAGATACTCCAGAGAGTTCTGGTTCGATTAAGTATTAGAGGGAAGATAGGCTGGAGTAGGATTAGATGAAGAGGCAACTTGGATAAGGTTGGCGGGAACTCCACGGCAGGATTTGCTTTTTGCATTTCGCGTTCGATGGTGAGAAAAGTGTACTTGCTTTTCTCACGCAGCATTCCTCTAATCCCCGCTACTAACTTGAGTCGGGATGTGCAAAATGGCAGACTATTTGCCTCATTCCTCACTACAAGCAAACCAGACTGCTATAAAATTTGGTAGATAGGTGTCGGTACATATTGGCTATGAAAATTTATATGTATCTGAAGAGGAGCGGTGTAAAAGAGCTCTCGGAGCACTTCCGCGTTGAGTAACCCCCACTCGGTCAACGCACAAACTACAGGCAGTGTGCTAATCGTGGACCGAGTCGTCCTCGCAGAGAAGACCTCCATAAAAACGAGCRTAGAGCTTGGGAACGGCTTGTCAGTGAAATGACAGAAGCRTATTACTACATTGGTACCGCAGGTACTAGGGATCACTAGTCACTATTGAGTCACTACGTATACTTAGGATAGACCTCAGGCCTCAGCAAGGGCTCTCAGTCCCACATTGTGCCTCTGCTCAACAGATTCGCTCTCCTGACAAAATCTCTCAAATTCTTCCCCATAATTATAAGTTGATTTTAAGTTATAACTTTGCGTTTAATATATCTCCCCTGTCGCTAGTTCTAAAAACTTGCGTGTAATTAAATTAAATTGTACGCCGCCTCGTTTCTTCTGAAGCAACACTAGGTCATGGCTTCTAACATATTTTTTCACGGGCGCGTACGAAAGCAAGGCGGCATCAGCAAACCTCTAAATATAGAGCTACTCTACTCAAAGGACCGGCGCTTGCAACGCGCTTGCCCATTAGCGAGCCAACGCTGCACCTATTATTCGTAGCGCAGCGGTCTCGCCGTGCACTCTCGAAAGGCAAACAAAAAGTTTACAAGTGTTCCCRTATGTTTAAAAGAGCGCATACTTCGCAGCCGACACCGCCTACCACTTTGCACGCTGCTCCCCGTCGCCGAAAACGCGTTTTGTCACGGAAATCGGTACACGCGCACAGAGACATTGAATGTCCTCGCTCACCACGCTACTTGATGTAGCGCAAATCGTAAGTCTTCATACGCAGAGGCGCGGGTGACGCTGGAGGCCGAGTTGGCCAAGCTTGAGAGCGGCGCGGAACCAAGATAATACCCAGGCTTTCTCCCATCCTTGGTTCCTGTTAACTCGTCATCGCATCGAATTCTTATGCCCTCTGGCGCTCCTCGCCGCTCGGCATAGCTGAGCGGTGCAAGGTGGTGCATCGAGGCAAATGAGACGAGTCATCACGGCAAACTCCGTAGCCAGAGAAGCCCGAAATCAAAAATCAAAAATCAAAATCCTGCCGTGGAGTTCCCGCCAACGGTACTTGGAGGCAACGAAAGCAAACCAAAAGCAATTACTGTAGTATGTTCAATCTCCGATGGCCAATAAGGCCGTAGGGCCGGTTGACACCGGCATAGCCCGCTACCCCTTGGTTAGAAAAAAACCAGACACACTAACCGGATATTAGAGAGAAATACTTGAGCTGGCGCAGCCCGGACGTACTGACGTACGTCCGGGGTGCGCGCTCTGAGCAAGGCGAGCCGCGATATTGGAATTTTGACTACCAAACACCAGGGCATATTTGGGGCATATTATATTAATCTCGAGTGGAAAGTTGGCTAGAAGAAAGTTAATTTTGATTATATAGGTACTATATATCTCATATTGGGTTTCTTGCTCCTAATCTACAGATATTGAGAGGATGCCTTTCGAATATCTATGCCTGCTGTGTTCAYGACGTGTGGGACGAACGAAATCTCCGAGACGTGATCGCGAGAAAAGGAATCCATAAAAGGAAAAAATGAAATAGCCCGCCAATTTTGTTCAGGGTCCACATTCTAAGACCCACTACCTAAAGGTAGCGGGGATATTCACACGAGCCCATAATCAGCTCAACTTCGGATCGCTGACTCTGAGTACGATACAACTACCGCAATGGCTACCGTACACCCTTCTCGCATGGGCCTAATTCCGCAAGAAATGCGAGGCTCTCAACCGAATAAGACCCGTGGACGTTCGCCGTCACCCCGCCGGTCGAGACGGAGCCCGTCACCCCGTCGAAGCCAGAGCAGAGAAAGAGGACGGGACGAACGCCATAGTCGACGAGACAGAGACACGAGCAACGAACGGGGCCGCGACGCATACCGGCCCTCTGAACCTCGACGATCCAGTCCGAAATATGAAGACTATAAGCGTGCTCCACCGCCCGCTGAGGGAGAAACGTCGGCACCTTGGAGGCAGCAGGAGAATATGTATCCTGCCAGACGAGAGAACCAGAGCCACGGAGCTATGCCATATTCTGGAGGGAATGCGAATGCAGGGTTTATGGAGAGGTGAGCGACTACCCGGAGGCTAATGCATGTGTGATCTGACATGTCTCTGCAGCCGACGCGCGCAGCGTTCTGCTCAAACCGTCAACGTTTGGCCACCATCTCCAAAGGCACCTGCCAGGGGGTTGTACGTAGTGTTCAACCCCACACGTTTGCGAAATCTGACATAATGTATAGATCTCCCAAGGGGAAGCGATCCAGCAAGAAGTCCAAAAGACATAGATCTGTGTCAAGCGAGACCGACTCTTCGGAGGAAGAAAGGCGGCGCGAAAGAAAGGAACGCAAGCGAGCGCGCAGGGGGAAGGATGAGAGAAAGGACGAAAAGTCAGAGAAACGCCGGCACCGTCACAAATCACGGCGCAGCGATGACGAAGACAGCGATGCGGACCGCAAGCAACCCAAGCAGCACAGTAAGCGTTCTCGTAGCCGTACGAGGAGCAGGAGCAAGAGTGTCCGTGCCGTATCACGCAGTCGAAGTCGTACGCCAGACCGGATGGACGAAGACCGAGCGCCTAAAGCTACTCACTCTCGAAACTCACCGGACACTTACTCTCGACAACTGTCCGCCGGCGCTCCGCCCTCCTCCAAAGCTGCTGGTGAATCTGACTCCGACGACGAGGTCGGTCCAAAGCCGCTCTTGAAAAAGGGTGCCACCAAGAAATTCGACGAACGCGCGTATGGTGGCGCGCTGCTTCGTGGCGAAGGCAGCGCTATGGCGGCGTTCTTGCAAGATGGGACAGAATCGCGTATCCCGCGCCGTGGTGAAATCGGTCTGACGCCTGACGAAATTGCGAAGTACGAGGATGTCGGATACGTCATGAGCGGAAGCAGGCATAGGAGAATGAATGCTGTGCGTATGAGGAAGGAGAACCAGGTTATCAGCGCTGAGGAAAAGCGGGGAATATTAAAGCTGCAGCGTGAGGAGAGGGAAAGGAAGGAGGCGATCTTACGAGACGAATTCAGTCTACTCGTGGATGAGAAACTGAAGGGAACTGGTGCTCCAGGGCTGTGAAGCCACCGTTCGTCCTTTGTCGTCTGCCCTCTTCTCTGCTTTAACTTAATTGTACTATTTTTATGCTACCACTGGCATACTTATATTTGTTTGCCTCAGAAAAAAATTGTCACACTGCAATACTGTTTGAGATGGCTGGCTAGTACATATGTTGTTAGTTTCTAATGTAAATTCTGTCTGCATTTTATTGAAGATCCCTAAAATGATGTCAGTTAACCGAATTATTCGACGAAGTTGTACATCACATTTCCTGCTCCTCCTCACAGCCGCTTTGGCACCCAATTGCCCTGCCAGAGCCCGAGTATCAAACTAACGTTGACACCATCGTCCATAGTACCAGCATGAACGATGGGGTCGAGCCATATAGGCAATGAATATGTGAACCAAGCAAATACCCAAATGAATCCAATAAACTTGAAGACCGCATTCTGCTGGGTGGCGAAACCGAGGCGCGCGGCAAGTGCCACGACTATGTCTTCAAAAGTGATGGCGACTGCTTGGAGAACAAAAAACCGCATCGATTTCCCGGACCAATTTTGAAAGAGCATATAGTCGCCACCGTAGTGTATGAGACCCGAAATGGCAAAACTGCCGAACAACTTGAAGTAGGTCTTAAACGTACCCCCTGGAAGGCGCAGAATCTGCGTGAGGAAGTTCATATGGCCTGTGAGGAGCTAATAACAGCGCAATATGCATTAGCACCGCGAGGATGAGATACCTTAATAAAAATGTATACCTTTCGTAGCATCTGATGCCAAACCCGACCCCAGCAGTTACGCACAGTATATGCTTTCCACGGCGAGCCAAAAAGATGCGGCCAATCTCCCGGCTCCGATAGCCCCACAGCAACACCAAGGATGCTGACCATGGCGTATGATATGCTGATGGAGACCCAAGTCGTAATTGGGTATATCCACACTGTGGTGCGCCATGGCCATCCAAATGCCCCGAACGAAGGCCCTCCGGTGCCAAAGCATGGGTTCGCGCGCACCAGGATCGACAGAATATCGAATTGAATAAAGTACATTGCAATCCACAGGAACTGGGAAGCGATGAACTGAGCACGGGTGCCTTTGGGACGGGGTGCGATGTAGTTGGTTGGCTCGTGAGCCCAGCCGACGCCGCGTATAGCGATATCGAGACTTCCTGCCCACCACAGGCGCCCAGGGAAAGACATTTCGGAGGTCGGCTTTTGCTGTCCTATTTTTCGTAGCTCGGGTTGATGCCTTCGAAGGAGAATAAAATCTGACGCCGAGAAGAGTGTAATCAGCACGCTCAGGGAGAGAAGGTAGTCCGACGTGCGGGACTCTGACACACTGAAGAACACCATGTGTGTACAGAGCAATGCGATTGGAATGAAGAAGAATTCATTGAAGCGCGTCGTTTTACTGCCTAGTGCCAACGCGATGATTAGGAGAATGTGGATAATTCCAAGAAGATTAGGATTGAGGGCATACTTCATGCCGTTGGTTCCTTCTGTGTCTTGTCTGTCTTCACTTGGTCTTCACAGCAACTTGACAGTAGAGCTGGAGTTGTAAGCGTTATGACGTGACGTGACTTCACAGCCACAGCTTAGATGGAATCGACTTGGCGGGAGTGTTCTGCGATTCCCTACCTGTAACCTCCTCCCCGGCTTTCCTATCTCGAACCCCTTACCTGAGACTGTGCAAGGTCCTTTATCATAAATCCCCCGATATCTAGAGAAATGGCTGCTGCTGTATCGCCGTTTGCTCGCAGTTCTGCGTTTGAGGAGACTCTACTCTCGGCAAGAGAGCAGACAGTACGTTGCGCTTCTTATTCGGGCCTCTTTTTTCAAGGTATAATGACAATGTGCCTAAAAAACCTCTCATTTGATTTAGATTGAGGAGATGTATAGCGTCCCAGAGAGCTTCCTTGAGATCGAGGTTCGAAATCCTCAGACGCATGGTGAGTCATCGCAAATCCATTTCTTATTGCACTCCGTATTACGGAAAGGATATCTGATAATAATTCGATTTCATGGACAGGGTTTGGCAGGAAAATGTACACAGACTATGAGATTATATGCAAGGTGCGTTATGGTATCTTATGGCGTCTGATAGCAGTTTAAATACTCCTCTTGCAGACAAACATCCCCGCCTTCAAGCTGCGCCATTCGACGGTCAGGCGCCGCTACTCCGACTTCGAGGCATTCCGCGACATCCTCGAGCACGAGTCCACACGCGTCAACATCCCGCCTCTTCCAGGCAAGGTGTTCACGAACCGCTTCTCCGACGAAGTTATCGAGAGCCGGAGGGAGGGCCTAGAGAGGTTCCTGAGCATTGTTGCTGGGCACCCCCTTCTGCAGGTGCGTACATCCGCCATGGGCCCAGCACCATTAATGACACCGGATCCCGGAGTGGCCGATCAAAGAAGAGGAGCTAACGCACACTTTCTTGCATTCTAGACTGGCAGCAAGGTTCTCTGCGCTTTCCTGCAAGACCCGGCCTGGGATAAGGCCCAATGGGCCTGAAGCGCCTTTCCTTCCAGCACGCACGCTGTAGGCTCCAGGAAGAAACTTGCCTCAGCAGGTGTTATCAAGCCCTGATTGATCATGCATTGATCATTCGGTGAAGCGACTTGTACTTTTATGCTGCACCCAAGCCGATGGTGTAGCCACGGCAATACCTCCCCAGAACGTAGCTATCTGTTTGTGTCTTTTCTTTATGTGTGCCTGCCTGCGCCGCGAGCAGCTCGCGCGTGGGGGTCGTTATTTGTGTATTCCTGTGATGTTCGAGACTGTTCTGTTTTCATCCCTCCGAAGTCCTATTGCGATTTTCTATTATTTGGTTACCTGTTTATGATTTTTTTCTGTCCGTCTCTCTTCACTCTTCACCGGCACCTCTCCCCCTATCTGCCCAACAGTGGGTACACTCTAGTAACAACCCTTCGATTTCTCCTTTGATGTATATCCGCACTTTCTGCCACACAATTCACTGGATATTTCCCTGATCGTGTGCACTGGATGAACTCCTCCCTCGAAACCGTATCGGGCGCTGCAAAATCCACGCAATCGTCAAGCTTCAGGACATCGATTTATGTGCCTGATTGGCATTTGTAGAGGGTATGTGTGCCTAGGAGCGCCCAGATATCGTGGCGAAATTGACTCTGGTCCTTGTAGGTCACACTAAATATAATCGAATCTATTCTCAACATGCTTACAACGCTACCCAGTCGGAAATGGTCTCTGAGCGGTGCGCCGCTTTGCCACCGCGCACTGGCTTGGCCTCGATTTTTGGGTATGAAATCGACGCACAAGTCGAAATTGTGCACCTTTCGGTAGTTATCAATTTAAGAATATGAATTCCCGGACAGTCCCCGGGCTCAAAGAATCAGGCAGAACCCTGAGATATTTGAAATAACATAACCGTGGAAGTGGATTCAAGCTACAGCTTGACTCAATAAACCGCCCCATTGACTGCCCAGAAGGCCCGCCCGACGACTGCGATGTTGCTAAGAATAAGCACGTCAAATGACGGAATGAATCTATCCAAAGTCAGTTTCCCAGACTGCCGCCTGAGCAGACCCTCTGAGATTCCCCCACTCCCTTATCAATTGGGAATATATTTCCCAGTGCCAACTCCTTCACAATGGATTACACTCAGAACTTGAACTTCTGTCGCAACTACTTTGACTTGTGTTCTAAGCCAGTCCACTGAATCCGTTGAATATCTTCTACTTACTGCCGCCTCGCCAGTATTGGTCTCTCCGGCCTTCGGCACTCTACCGCGCAAGTAAGCAACCGCTCTAGTTCTGGGCTCCTTCAGAAGCAAAAATCCTCACACGGGTACTACTCAATGTAGATCCCCCGCAGGTGCTCTCTGGCCACTGTCGAATCGATGCCCGTCCCCGAACCCATTCCAGAATCACCGAGCCACGAATTGCCCCAGAATACCCCGCATTCAACCCCGCACTTCGAGCAAGCAGATCCTTTACCCGGCATCAGCGATCAAGATATTCCCGAAGCGTCGGCCGGCTCAGAGAGCGCTTCACCCCCGAACTACCCTCCAATACCAGCCTACTCCCAGGCATGGTCGCTCACAGACTCCAACAATACAACTGTACCTCCACCCCCGTTTCCTTCCCAGGGTGCAGATGCTGACGTCGTGCGGTATAATATGACGCATGGGCTCGGTCTTGTACATCGTCTTCCCGAGGCCTTCCCGGAATACGACCAATCTCTGCGATCAGGTAGCTATCCCCCGGAATCTCTGCCCCCGTACGGCGCGAATATCCCACCGCGATATGCCCGGTTTGTTGCGCCACATCCAGGAGAGCCGCAAACGATGACGAGGGTGTTCTTCAAGTTCGGGTTCTGTAAGTAATTTGCCAAGTATTTCGTGTTCGTAGCTGACTCAAATATGCCAGTCTTTCCAGCGCTGTGGGTTTTTGGCGCGCTAATGCTCACGCCTCTGCGTTCTTCTACCATCCTCAAATCGTTTTCCGTTTGGCCTCTCAACACCGATTTTTCAAGGTGGTGCGAAGAACACATGGAAACGGAACAAGAGCGGGCGGAGTATGTGAAGGACTTCCACGCCGCAGAAATGAAGTGGGCAAAGAGGTGTCTCCTTGCGATGTTCGTTCTGTTTTGTCTTTCTATAGCCATCGGTGCAACGGCCTTGGGGATTGCAAAGGCAACGTCGCCGAACTCGTCATCACAGCCTTCGTCGTAGCGGACCAGAGTTCATCCACAAAGATTATGACCCATCATGGTTTCTCGTTTTATTCTGTATCTAACGACGCAATACAATTTTTAGCATAGTAAGTTGATCAACTGGGCGACATTAAAACAGATACATGTTCAGTACTTTTGCTTTTTAGCTTCTCATTCGTATTGTAATTCATTTTCCTTAGCGTTTCAATAACTGCGTTCTAAAAGTAATATATAAGGCAAATAATCATATCTGTACAGTGTGTTAGCTGGCTTCAACGCACAGAGATGAACAATCGCACCTTTCGAGCCCGATTCTAATTGCACCATTTCCGAGCATTTTGGAAGAGTCTGAACCAAGGACCAGTGCCTCCCCAGGCCTCCTTCACCGATGGGGAGTACCAACTATTGGCTTCCAGCATAGTAACACGCTCGGGGTGGGGCATCAGCGCCAACACCCGGCCATTCGGGGTCTGCACGCCGGTAATTCCAGAGGGACTCCCGTTAGGGTTGAGCGGGTACACTTCCGTCGGCGTACCAGTCGAGTCAACATAGCGGACCGCCACGAGGCCAGCAGCTTCGAGCTGGGCCTGCTGCGCCGGGGTGGCGAACGCCGCGCGGCCCTCGCCATGGGCGACGGCGACAGGTAGCTTCGCACCTGCCATGTCGGAGAAGAACACCGACGTGCGCGTAACGGGCGTCTCAACGACCTCCACCATCGACACGCGGCCTTCGAAGCGCTCGCCACGGTTGGGCTTGAATTCGGGCCAGTCCGCCGTGCCTGGGATAATCTCGCGCAGGTGGCTGAGGAACTGGCAGCCGTTGCACACGCCGAGCACGAAGGTGTCCTCGCGCGCGAAAAAGTCGGTAAATTCGCGCCGCGCGACGTCGTTCAGCAGTGCGGAGTTGGCCCAGCCTTTTCCGGCACCAAGGACGTCGCCGTAGGAGAACCCGCCGCAGGCAGCGAAGCCGCGGAAGTTGGTGAGGCTGACGGAGCCACTGAGGATGTCAGACATGTGCACGTCAATGGCGTCGAAGCCGGCAGCAGTAAACGACCACGCCATCTCGACTTGGCCGTTAACGCCCTGTTCTCGAAGTATGGCGACCTTGGGCCGCGTGGGCAGATCGATGAAGGGCTGTGGCTTGAAGGTGAGGTCGTAGAAGAGCCCGGTGTGCGATTTATCGGTGATGAGGGAGTACTCCTCGTCTGCAGCGGCGGAGTTGTCGCGCAGGAGTTGCATCCTGTACGAAGTCTCCGACCAGATCTTCTGCAAGTCTCCACGCTTCGCGCTATACAACGTCTGCGCCTCATGAATGATGGAGATGGTCTCGTCACTGGGAGCATTGACACGACCGATAACGTGGATGGAAGTCGAGGGAAACCCGGCGTTGTTGAAGATTGCAATGAAATTGGCAAGTTGCGATTGGCGGACCTGGAGGACGGCGCCAAGTTCTTCATTGAAGAGAGTGGCGATCGGGTTCTCGATCGAGTGTAGAGCATCGAGTGAGATCTCGACGCCCACGCGGCCCGCAAAGGCCATCTCGATGATAGTCGTGAACAAGCCACCATCCGAGCGATCGTGATAGGCAAGCACCATACCAGGGTTAGTGCCTTTGACTGCTTGGCATCCTTGGAAGAAGGCCTTCAGCACAGCAGCATCTTCTACGTCCGGTGCAACAGCGCCGATCTCCTTGAACACCTGGGCGAGAGCGGAGCCACCCATGCGTTCCTTCCCGTTGGCAAGGTCAAAGAATACCAGACTAGTTGGTTCGTCCACGTCTGTACGTAGTTGGGGTGTCCATGTGTTGCGCACATCCTTCACGGGCGCAAATGCCGTGATGATGACGGACATTGGTGAGCTGACCTCCTTCTGCTCCTCGTCCTCGCGCCACTTCATCGACATCGACATCGAATCCTTCCCAACGGGAATACCAACACCGAGGGCGGGACACAGATCCATTCCGATTGCCTGTACCGCCTCGTAGAGAGCTGCGCCCTCGCCTTCCTTCGATGCCGCGCACATCCAGTTCGCACTAAGCTTAACAAGGGAGATATCACCAACGTGGGCCGCAGCGAGATTCATAAGCGACTCGGCGACGGCCATACGAGCGGAGGCGGCGGGACTGAGGAGGGCTAGCGGTGTGCGTTCGCCCATAGCCATTGCTTCGCCGACCACAACATCAAAGCCATAGGAAGAGCGTGTGACGGCGACATCGGCGACAGGAACCTGCCATGGACCCACCATTTGGTCGCGGGTGACGAGGCCGGTGATCGTGCGGTCTCCGATGGTGATAAGGAAGGACTTGGAGCCCACGCTCGGGAGGTGCAGCACTCGCTCGACCGCCACTGGCAGCCTTTCGGTGATATTTACGGAATTGGGGACGAATGAAGCGAGCGATGCATCGAATTCGGTACGTTCGATGTGGCGCGTCTTGTCGCTTCTTGACATCTTGGGCGCCTTGCCAAACAAGGTGGACATCTTGAGCCTGATGACGTCCTGCTTGAAGAGACGATCGGTGACGACCAGTTCCTCCTCCTTAGTGGCAACGCCGACGATAGAGAACGGGCACCGTTCGCGCGTCGCAATCTGCACAAAATCGTCGACTTTGTCCGCCGCGATGGCCAGCACGTAGCGTTCCTGGCTCTCGTTGCACCAAATCTCCATGGGCGACATCGAGGAGTCGGCAACAAGAACATCGCGAATTTCGAAGATAGCGCCGAGGTCGGAATCGTGGACCAGCTCGGGAAGGGCATTAGAGAGCCCGCCAGCACCGACGTCGTGTATGCTCTCGATCGGGCTTCCCTCAGCACGGCTGACGCACGCGTCGATCACTTGCTGGCATCGCCTCTGCATCTCTGGGTTGTCCCGTTGTACGGATGCGAAATCGAGTTCAGCGGAGCTGGCGCCGGATACTTGACTCGAGGCTGCGCCTCCGCCCAAGCCGATGAGCAATCCTGGCCCACCAAGGACGACGATCTTTGCCCCTGGGGTGATGGGTCGCTTTTTGGAGAACTGAGGGCGAACACTGCCGTACCCGCCCGCAATCATGATGGGTTTGTGGTACCCTCGCACTTCACGGGTCTTGCCGTCAAGAGATAGTGGGATGCTCTCTGAAAAGGTACGGAAGTAGCCTGTCAGGGCTGGGCGTCCGAACTCGTCGTTGAAGGCGCTTGCCCCAAGTGGGCCTTCGATCATGATATCGAGTGCAGATGCGATGTGGTTGGGTCGACCGAAGTCCGTCTCCCAGGGTTGCTCGTAACCTGGGATGAGCAGATTGGAGACCGTAAAGCCAGACAGACCGGCTTTGGGTTTTGAACCGCGTCCTACAGCGCCTTCGTCGCGGATCTCTCCACCAGACCCTGTGGCCGCGCCAGGATACGGAGAAACAGCAGTGGGGTGATTGTGGGTCTCCACTTTAATCAGGATCGGCATGTCTTCTTGTTCAGCGCGATATAACTGTGATGGGTTGCTGCTGAACCGTGGAGCCGCGCTTCCTTCGAGAACAGCCGCGTTATCCGAATACGCAGAAATTGTGCCCTTCCCGCTGATCTTCTCCGTGTTTCGAATCATGTTGAACAGAGAATGTGTCTGCGGTTTGTCGTCTATTGTCCACGTTGCGTTGAAGATTTTGTGGCGGCAGTGTTCAGAGTTGACCTGTGCGAACATGAATAGCTCGGCATCAGTGGGATTTCGTCCCATGGCAGTCTGTCCGGAAACATAGGCGTCGATGAGGAAGTTGATCTCGTCAGGAGCCAGTGCGAGACCTAGTTCAACATTTGCAGATACAAGTATTGCCTTTGCGTCGGCCGTTGCAAGGAGATCGACGTGTCTAAGGGGCTTTGCCGCGTCGTGGACGAATATTTCGGACTCTCGGGGCGACGTGAGCTTGATAACTTGAGTCATTCGATCGTGAATGAGGTGAGAGAACGTTGCAATGTCTTGTTCGGCGAGCACCTTTCCGTCGGTAGTGGTGAAAGCAAAGGCGGCTCCACGTTCGACTCTTTCGACGTGATCTCCAAGTTTGCAAAGCGCACCGATATCCGTGGCTTTGCTTGACCACGGAGAAACCGATCCAGGTCGTGGAAGGACATAGGCTACATTGGATCCCGTCGTGATGGCGTTTGGCGTGCTCAATAGAATATCGTAGTCTCCATACTCCAACAATCGATCCAGCACAATTCTGAAAGGCGATTTCGTGTCTTTCAGTTCCGCCTCCACTTTATCGTTCTTGCACAGGACCAAATGTACCCAGACCGCGTCGACTGATTTGATGTGTGGGCATTGCTTCTGGATGTCGCGCAGAAGAGCGCCAAGTTTTGGCTTCGACAACGAAGACGAACCTGGAAGAAGCAACATCTCTGAGAAATCAGGTGAGATATGGAGCGGTGAATGTCGTTAAAAGCTCACCGTCTGGTCAGCTGTCGGAGGTAGGGAATCGGGACGAAGATATCATTCTGGTAAACCAAAAAATATATTATCTTGGATCTCACCACGTGCGACGGCGTGGGTATTTACTTTATTTCCGTCCCGAAGTCTACTGTCTGGCAGACTCGCGTTTTCCTGTAACACTGAACACCCCCACGCCCCAGATCGTGTCTTATTCCTGCTGTCCATCTGGCCGGCGACTCTCGCAGTAACCTATGCACAATGCGCTCATCGTAATATCATGACCCTCTTCCCGGTCTCGGCTATGGGATTCGACTTCCTGCTCTCCTTCGTACCACCATGCCACAAGCCCACCGCTCGTACTACATTCGCCCCGTCCATTATCGCTGCACACTGATACGCGCGCTCAGATGTGACAAGCACAAATAACACTCTCCGCTTGAATGACCTCAAAGTTCGCACTTCGAACAAACTTCGAAATAACACAGTAAACTGCGACTACATTTTAGGAGTAATTCCTCTTCTGTGTTGGAGTGCAGCCGTGCGGAGTACCCCAGGCAGTTTTTTTGGAAGCTTCACCCTCCAACGGAACGAATCCGCAAAGCCTTTATCGATTTCGACTATTTCGGCAAAGGCAATGCGCCCCTCGTGCTCACGTAGATCGTCAGCGTGCTGCACAACAACCTACTTGTGTGTGTTGCTAGCAGTCTTGTACCAATGATACTCTCTGACTATATTTTCCTCTCAGCTGCATGTATATCTCAACTTAGCTGAGGCCCCCCCAACAGCACGATCTCGCAACTGAACACGAATCTACGCAGGCTAGCATCTCCGTCCGTTATGCCTCTTTCGCGCGTGCTTTGAGCTCCTCATACGCCAATCGATGACCATCGCGAACGCCGCAGACGTGGACTGCAGCCGCCGCGGAATTAGAGGACACGGAGAATTCATACGACGTCTGTCGGTCCAGCGGCGCTTGCGAGCCGAGCTCCGACGGCATCTATTTTGCGCGGGTGGGTATGAAGTCGTGTAGCCGTCGCACTGTCTGTAGCCGCCGTCGCCGCGGGCGCTGTGGACTTGGAACGCATCTACTATTCACAACTTCTGCCTACCGGCCAAATTATGTGTACTTACGCGACGGAGGCTTCTGCGTACGAGGGCGTAATTGTACGTCTATCATGCAGCTTATATGGTGTTCATGTTGACTCAGACTCTTGTTTCCAGGCTGCGTTTCCCTCGTTCCTCAGCTGTCATTCTATGCACTAGAGGACCCATTTGTTATTCGCAGAGACTCTTGACTCGCATATGCTAAGGGTGGGCGGACACTAGCAGGGCCTAGGACAGATGTTCATGGACGTTCGCCACGTGAATTATGGGATAGAAGGCGCAAAGCAATGTACGCATCGGTAGACTTTCATGGCCGCCCGCAGTTCTCATCCTCTGCAAATCTCCTAGCTCTTCAGCTTGCTCATTTCTGACGAGGGATATCATGCCGTTGAAAATCGTCGCATAACTCGGATCAAATTCGATGTCGAGGACATTAGGTCTGGGGCAGACGTACATCGACGTCTTATGCACGAAATGCGAGATAAAAGGCACGAAACATGGTATGATTGGCGATATTTCGTTAACGCGCACAGTCTGCTCATCCTCTACAGATCAACCTGCTCATTTCCTATGAAGCCCATCACGCCGTGGACATTCGTTCATATAATCGCATAATTCGGATCAAGTTCGATATCGAGGAGAGCCAACCCGACAATCTTCGAAATTCGAATCCGCTCACCTGAACTGCCCACTCGATCCAGCACTGTCCAGCTTGAGCCTTATCACGCTCTCTGCCCAGTAGGCTTACCCGCCTCTATCGTACATAACGCCTATCTGCGGAATGGCATCCTTGATTTTTGGGTGCTGGCCATCGCGGAAAGCAAGAAGCATATAATTGGAGTCGCCGTGCCATTTTCTCGATCGGGGAAGTGCCTCCCTCCATCGTATGTGCTCCCAAGAAGCCAGCCCAGGGAGGCGTGACACATTCTGTGACGGGCGTGACTTCATACCGAGCTACGTTCAACGCTTCTTGAACGCATCTATCATCGTCTTGCAAATACGATCGCCCTGTACGCCGCCACAATCACTGCAATGGATCAGGTTACATCCCATTCATGTCTCCTGCGCATATACCCCAGCTGTGCAGCTGTCGGATCACAAGGCCTTCCCTTATAGAGCACTTTTCTGGGACACGACCATCACCCCGCTTTCCAGTGTGTTGGGTCCCGATGAGTGTTCGAGCGCGATACCGCTCTGCACCTGGCGGAGGAGAAAGTGCCGCTTTGTTGCTCCTTCCACACTGAGCGCTTGCTGTTTGGCGAGCTAACGACACGCTCACTTGTAGGCGAGTTAGAATGCCTAAGGCAGCACTGTCAACTGCCCTCGGAAGCTCACTTCTACCAGACCACATTTGGGTTCCTAATACAAAGCTACCTTGGCATCCGTAAGCTGCCTCAAAACTTACACACGTTTTGACAATCTAAATGAGACTTTTTGCAGAGGTGATCTGATCAAAGTTGAACGTTCCATAGTCGGGACGGATATATCATCATGGCAGTAAATACGCACCACATGCGAGACGACATGGGAATTTATGTTTTTCTCCGTCGTGGCACTTTCCTCCTAACTAGTTGCAATGCAACTTTCGACTTGCTGGAGCTTGACTCGTCGTTATTGAAGTTGACTTTTGGGATACAGCAATGATACTCCCGGATTGCTAGTAACAGTGGCACTATGTCAAAGCCCTGAACGCATGATAATGTACAATGGTGCGTGTTAAGTGAGGCCTTCCTGCCCTTGTCTTTGGAATCAAATTCTAACTTTAGAATTCTGACCGAAGGGGGATTTGCACACCATGACACCGCTTTATCTAACGGAAACTGCGTATAAGGGTTCCACGACGCCCAGTTCTAGTGCTTTCAGTCTTAATCAGGCTCACTGAAACAAGTCGTATCTTTTTCGCCCATCACACATCACACACAAAGATTTTATCACCCGTTTTTTGAATCGATAAATACGTGCTTCGCACACTGTCGAGTGCAGCATACTGCATCCCGCTGAAATCCCTTCCACGTCGTCACGACATACAGTCATCGCAAAATGGGAAAGATGAATGCCTTGGACCATTCCCCGAGGAATTTCGGTTCCCACCATCGTCAGTAACTGTCTCTCAGCATACCAGGAGAAATTTTGACCAAAAGAATCCGATAAACAGGAAATATTGACCCGTCTCGCGCATTCGATCTCCTCCATGAAGTATATGATGCTAATGCTCATATCATTGGTCGCAAAACACGAGATCTGAATGATAATGGCGGAGATTCTCTCGACGAAATTGAAGAGGTGTTCAGCAATTTTGCTGAAGCTGCCCAAGCCACGATCAAGGGCCTTCAGGTCCTTGGACAAACGCATCCCTTCGTGGGTGGTACGTGTAGGGTGCTTCATTCTCAAGACACTTCCCCCTCAACCTTTGGCCAATCTTAGCCGCCGTTTCTGCCTTTGTCTTGGTCATTACCATGGACATAACACGCAGAGAAAACGACCGGAAGATCATGGCACTCAGGGTGGAGATGCACGATTTGGTTTTGGTTTTCTTTGAGTGAGTTACTTTTTTTCCAGCCGCCTTCGTTCCATCTCGTTGTAATCTACCCTCGATGCTAATTCATAGTGCGATACTAATAGGCTGCGTCATATCAATTCTGTTGAACGCGAAGGAAACGACAGAATATCTATTGCTCAAAGGCTCTCGCCACATATAGAAGCTATAGCACGCGACATCAAGAAATGCGCTTCGGCTTGTGACGCCTTCTTGAAAAAGTCCTTTCTGTGTAAGCACTCAGTACTCAGTGGCCGAGTATTATGTTTCTCTGACGGATTGCTTATTAATTAGCAAAGACCGTCAAAGCGTTGCAATACGAATCTCGCTTTGCCGATTTTTCTGCCCAATTCCAGGAGCACAAGCGCAACCTGATGACAACCTTCACCTTCCATATGTCGCTCGGAGTTGACTCACTCCACAACAAGCTTGATCAACATGTTCAAAATGCTGAAGTAAAGCGCATCCAAGACAGACACAATGCCATGGAACTTTTTCACAAGCTCGATACTCCTCGAGAAAAGGAAGTCAAAACCTTCATTGAGGAGAACGGTGGTGTCAAAGAGTGTCTTAGCGATGACGAACTACTAGAAGAACTGATAAGTAGGAGCGGAGAATCTCTCTCCAAGATTTCAGGGCGGGATGCATCCAAGCGATCAAACGACCTCCCTGGCATCCGCAAGAAACTGTTCAAGGAACTTACTGAAGATATAGAAGACCTGTTCTCTCGAAACGCGTCTCACTTCAATCGCAAACTGGAGATACAACAAAGACAACTGTCGGAAGCGATAGAGGCAGGAACGGAAAAAATCACTCAGATCCTGCTCTCTGGATCTTATGATCGTATCAACGATGCTGTACGTGTTTATCACCTTCGTTTCGCCGACAAGTAGCTCTAAACCCTATTTTATTGGATTATAAGGATCTCCAAACGATCTGGAAGGACATGGTTAGTACTTTCTATCGTCAGTTTTGTCTATCATTTCACCTAATACACCACGCAAAGGGTTGGAAAGGTAGTGTCAAAGCGCGACACTTTGTATTGGCCTTGCAGGACCATTATACCGACAAAATTAATTCTACGGTCTCCGAAAGTCTTGACGATGGGAACCACCAATTAGGCATGTCAATTATACCCCAAAGGAAAGATCCGGTGTCTTTCAGACAGCAGAACGATAAGTGGACATTGGCATATATCAATGCAGCGTATGTCCAGCCCATCCTCGAGGCATTTGACGACGATGGAACGGGGTTTATAAGCATCAAGGAGGTCAACAATTTCACTGAGTCTTGCCCTAAAGGATGGAGGTTGGTCGTTCCATGGCGCTCTGCAGTTGTTCTTACTAACATTCTCTTTTTTTATGAAGCTTGCCTCACTGGATTGCTTACTGGGCCGTTGGTCTGTGCGAAAATTTGCTCCTTTCTTTAATTATACTTAATTTTCCACAGGGTGGCAAGCGAATATATCGCTCTACAAGAACAAAATATACGGCCTGATTCAGACAATGTTCCAGACATTGGAGCACGTTCATTCCTCAAACAAACGCGCGGTTGATGAGTATCTCTTCGACAGGGCGTTTTGGCGGATTGAACTCCTTTTACGAGCGACGCGGTCCATTAATCCAAAAATCATGTCCGACTCTCCAGATCTGATAAGGATGACAGAAAGTTATGCCGCCAGCGAAGAAGAGAAAATAACGAGAAATCTAGAGGACGTGGGCTATTACCTGGATACCACGACGACAGTGACTTTGGTTACAGGCGAAGGTCGAATTGAACGTGTACGTGTCTTTTTGACATCATCGAAGAGAATCCTGTCATTGACCCTACCTCGGTCATCGTAGTACATCTTTCCATTGCTTTACCTCTTATTGCGGCGCCATCTGGAGATATTTATGGTCGGATGTAAACATGTTCTACATGTCGATGAGCTAGCACACTTGAGCGAATCTCTCGTCCATATTCTACAGGTGGTGGATTACCGCATTCAGAATCTTGAAGGTTCGCCCACCGTGAAATCCGCAGCATTTATGTTTACTGACGTAACGCTACAATCATAGGCGTATTCAAGCAGACTCACCTAGACGTTCCATCGCGCCTTGGAAATTTTGCCTTTGGAATGGTAATATCTGCAAATACTATCGAACTATTTTGCTCGAATTCTAAATTTATCTTAGTTTCAGCTCTCCTATGGCGACATCAAGCGTAGTCCTATTCAGAACAGCTTCAGCTCTTGGGCCAACGAAAATGAGTTGAACCAAATGGGAAAAGTCCCTCTTACCTTGGATGAGATTCGTAAAAGATGGTCTCTTGTCAGTGTTAAACCCTCTTCCATACTCAGATATGAGATCCAAGACAGTTTTAAGTCCACCGATTTCTCTGAATTTGAACCCTCCCGCCTCCGTCACATTTCCCACCCATTGCAGGGCACATGGAGCGGCATCTATTCGCGAGCACATGGTCACGAAATAATCACACACATTGTCCGGATCTCTCTCCGCCTCTCGAAGGATGATGAGCCTAGGCTTCTGGCGAAAGGCGAAGACTTTCTCAATACATTTAACGCAAAGGGAAAGGTTAATCGAACTTTGATGGGCCACGAATTTTCTCTGGCTCTCCTGGATGACGACGGCTCTAACACTACGGCGACTGGATTTCTCGACCAAGACCAGGATATAATTACCATGAGCTGGAGCAATCGTCGAAAGGAACACCATTCTGATGACCCTTTCTACGAGCAATTTACGCTGAGACGCACGTCCCCGTCGCTCCTCAGATATCGATACACACCACAGCAGTTCATGGAGGATCGCGTTCGGTCACGGTGGGCATTTGCGTGCAATGCTGCTCTGCATCTGGCACAGGAGAAATTGTGGTCCCGCTGTTTCCTCGAAGCTAGATTTGCTGAGCGCAGACGATTTGTTGAGCTAACGGCACGCTCACTTAGCGTGAGTCTTGGCCTCACACCCCAAAACCCTCTGAATACTGTGGAGGCGAGCGAGTTGGAATACCTGAGGCAGCAAGTAGATCCCTCAGAAGCTCGCTTCTACCAGGCCACATCGGAATTCCAGATACAGAAGCTACCTTGGCAGTAAGCTTTCTCAATCTTACGTATATTGTCCTTTTAACTCACGTACTTTTTGCAGCGCATGGGGCTGCGACTGGTGTGACCATAGGATAACATACAGTGGAATGCTGTGCCTCCAATGCATGGCAGACGACCTTTCTGACAATATCCACCTGTGTGCCACCTGCATAGATAAATCTCCGACGGCGAGGGGCTTCATTCATAACACCTCCCATGATATGATCAAAGTCGAGGAGACGCTCCATGACTTTTACTTCGCGCGTGTCGTTGAGGCGGCTCGTAATACCGTCAACCGCGTCAAAGGTCTCCTGGAAATCAATGAAGCTAGTGACCTTGGGTTAAACGGAAACAATTTGCCTCCAAAAAGGAAGGCCAAGAAGATGATCTCCAAAGGCCCGGGGGGAGATTCGAGGACAACCTGTTCCTGTTGCAATAAACCAGTGTCGGCCCCGTGTTGGGCCTGCATTATTTGCGGTGAGCGTCAATATATATTACAGAAGATCAAATGGCTAATAACCTCACATAACTCAAGACACGCTGATTTGCTTTGACTGTGAATCAAAAAAGCTTTTCAAACCGCCAGCAAGGGGTCCATCGCAAGGTCATAAACGAACTCATCCTTTGGTTCTTTTGCGTGAAAGCATTAGGACTAGTCAGATGATTACCACCGAGGAACACCTTGCCACGTTGCAGACTCGGTTGAATATAATAGAGGGCAAGTTGACGTCAGGATTAGCGGCCGTCGACGCGAAGGTAGAGGAAAGATTGCTTGCCATGGAAGACCACCTTAGCCGATTGGAAATTGCTTCGGCACAAAGATTCGACACCATAGAGGCTCTCATACATCAGCTTGTCGAATTATCCACCACATGTCGATGATCTGATTTAAAAGACCCCTCCGGGACTCCTAGCCTTCACATCGTGCACCCGACCCACACCGCACATACCAGATTAAGAAGGTTGATTTCTCTTTAGTTCGTTGTGTTACCCCCGTAAATCTATTTTATATCTTCCGTAACAAGCTGGAGTGTTGTTGAAGCATCGCGGAATCCTTCAAAGTATGTACGTACCGTGTCTTGCTCAAATCTCGCTGTGCGTCTGGATTTGTGAGTATTCGAACAGCTGACCAATTAGATGGCATTCCGGTGGCGAGTAAGTAACATAAATCATTGCCACAGAATAAAATTAGCATGAAAACCGGACCTATAATGTGACAAATACCCAGGAAGGTGATGCCGCTGCCCGTCGAGGAATTGCATATGTATCAGAAGGAATGATCCATAAAAGAAATCTCCCGCACAATTGTGAGAACCCGTCAGGAGCAGTGAAAAATTACACGACCGCTTCTGCACAGGTTGAGCGACCTCTGCAGCTCAAGTCAAGTCTAATTATCTGGGGAAATCTGGGGTACGCTTACAGTAATTTCCGACCCGTCGGTCTACTGAACCCTGATTTCATGTGTCAGGCTTATTTTGGGCGCTAATGCACGAGGCCGGACGACCATGCATCGCGGTAGCCAAATTCTGGACAACGAGTCTACAGCGGTGAAGCAAGCAAAAAAGCATATCAGCCACAATCTAAGGTTTCAGAGGAACGTGGCATTGCAGCAGCATGGCGGCGCACCGATGTAAACCGGTGTCGTAGATGCCAATTGAATCCCGGGTACATAAGTCAAGCAGCTCTTGGATTGCTTATTGATGGTCTTGTCCTGGGGTAAGAAAGACTCACGCTAGAACCAGCCTAATATTGCTACCCGGAGCTTGATGAGCCGGATGATATGATAATCCTGACCGCTGAAAGCTCTCAGATTCTTGAGCAGAACGCCACGAGAAGGGCGGCACCAACACACGGTCCGAAGACAGAATCTCTGCTTTCAAGAAGATTGGTGCACAAGGCCATGCTCTGTGTACCTGATCAATTGAAATTCCAGGGAAGATTCTGCCTAACGAACGTAGATGCGACCACTTTGTTGCTTGTGATTCGCGGACAATGAATTATTTTCTTTGTGAGTTAATCGTTGCCTTACGATGCTTCCTATATTCCCGGGCTTGGGCTTGGACATGAAAAAGATATGGCGGCAGGTAGGAATAATTCAGGTAGATTCGTTACGAGAATAGTACATCGCACGCAAGACAGGTTTGGGAGAATCAAATCAGAGTTCTCTTGTACACTTCCCGGCGTTCAGCTACGAGATTTCAGTGGACGATCTGCATACGCCCAGGCCAGGCGAACATAGGACAAGTAGTCGGAGAAAGGTCTTCCTGGTGGTTTGCGGTAATGATCTGTGGTCATATCAAGCACCGAGAAAGAAGGGGTTCAGCGATACTGTAAGGATGGGGCTGTCCGGCATCCACCGGCCCCGTTCCGATCACCCATAAAGCTCTCGCGTTGGGGTTCCTCTTCTCTCTTTTTCCCTCATCCTTCCTCGGTTGTGGTATGCTCTCTTTGTCGTAGTCGTTCCCCTCACGAATCCACGCGCCGTTCCTGCTCTTTGGGTTCTCTGTGAGTTCTTCTTCTTCTCTCTCTGAGAGTCCCCAAAGCACGTAGTGTTGTCCGCGCTCCTCCAAGCGCGGTCTTCCAGATACAAGCATCAGACGTCCGTATGCAGAGAGCCCAGGAAGGAAGGCCGGTGATTTCTGTAAGTACACTTTTACGTCGAGAGCCGAAAATGCTGTTCCAAGTAGAACGGAGGTGCACCTTCCGAGGAAGAAGGCAAATGACATCAAGAGTTAATTTGGAGACCGATAACGCAAAAGAAAATTCAAGCGCACGACAGCGCATAGATACTACTTCATGCGGCAGGCTCTCCCAGCATGACATAAGGGGTCCACATGTTTACGAGCGACTGCAGCGAGGGACATCTGATTACCTCGAAAAGCAAAAACACCGCATTCGTAGCACGAGGATTGTGCACCTAGATGACAGCGATCAGGGCCATTTAGGTCGCACAACGGACAGCAACGAACGATCAACGGGTGTGCGCTTGGATGACTGGTCATCCATTGATGCGATTGAAATGGGACCATAGCTTCACTGGGAAGTAGTGCCCCCGTAGTTGTCGAGAAAAAGAAAGGACAGCACGGAGTTGGTCGGCGAAGTGGGTTGTCAGGTGTCGCTGTCGGATGTGGCGAATGGCATCGAAGCCTGTGCGGTCGAGAAGATTTCATTAGCGTCTCCTATGGTCTACCTCAACCAAAAATGGTACACGTACGAGGCCGTGTTCCAGCCAATTTTTGTATCTAAGGGTTGTTCAATTTCTTCGTGCAAGGCATGCAATTGTTGAAAGTCGAATATATGTCCAGGAGAGTGACCTAAAACGCATGCATGCCAGTCAAATAGGTCATCGAAGGTATCCATCTTCACAGACTGAAAAAGAAAGAAGAGCAAGAATGATTCGGGTCGCCGTATACGCGTTTCAGATCGGTAGCAAGAGAGAGTGCCTATAAGGTGTTAAGACCGCCGAAAAAACTGTAGGACTTTGAGTTATTGAGGATATCCTCCTTGAAGTTTGAGTGAGCCTCGAGCAGGTCAAAATATCTAGAACGCCAGTTCCACACCACAACCAGAGCAGCGCACACATGTGGGTTCAAGATCCAGTACGGATGCACCGACACCCATAGATGTACCGCAGATCTGCAGCTGACAGACTCGGAGAACGCATGTTTGCTTGGAACATACAGAGGCAAGCACCTGAGGCCGGTAGCGGGAAATGGGGGCCTTTAAGCCAGACTGGCGGCAGGTGGTGGCAGGATAACAAGTTCGAGAAACGGATTTGGACTCGGACGCGCGCCGACTCGGACTCGTATTCGTGGGAGGTGTTTCGGATCACGTGGCGCCGGTAAAACGCGAACGCTGCTGCAGTGCGGCTCGAACCTGGGAGGGCGTGCGCATTTGGTGCGCATCCACCAGGCACCTGCCTGCTTGGTATCATCTCCGACTCAGTCTGGATCCAGGAAATTTGCAGCAAACTATCAAGCCAGCCGCTCCGCCCTTTCCATACTTCCTGTATGACAGAGTCGGCGTATAGGAAGTACGAAAATGAGCGTCAGTAACCTCGAGGCTCGAGCCAACCTCAACGTTCACATTCTCTCTTGCGTGCTCTTATCAGGGCGCTAACTTTATCAATTTCTTGCAAGTTGCTAACAGTGGCCCTTCCAGGGCCCACATTGTCACCTTAAGGGTACTTAAACGCATAGAAATCGTACAAAAGCTGAGAATCAAGCACTGAATATTTAACGTCATCAGTATGGATTGCTCCGTTGTACCAAGGTTGTACACATAAAAATATGCCATTTCGACTTGATTTCGACGTCTAATTTCTATGCAGACATGTCCCACTGGTGGTTTACAAATTACATTGCAGCGATGGTCGTCTGACCATGAAAAGCCGCCTCAATGATGCCGACACCCAAATATGGACATGCCCATGAAATTCGTGATTTGCCTCTTACTTCCCCCCTTCATGGCGATTCCAGAACCACCTACCACCTCGCCTCCACCTCTTGTGGATGAATTAGAATCGACTCCAACCGACCCACCACCGCCATATCCAACTAGAGAACGTCGATCAAGGCCGGCACGCACTCATCGTGGAACACATGGCCGAATACAAACTACTGATATTCCATCTTACCACCACCACCTTACGCAGAGTCTTTCCAGCGGTTCACATATAGACTCTGACTCTCCTTTGTCGCCATACACCGATGACGATACCGAGCCCACCGAAACCACCCCAATTTTTCCTCGCCATCACCATCACCACGGCGGGCGCCCGCGGGCGCAGTCGTACACCAGCACGACTTCATCGCTAACGCACACAGTGCTATCCATATTCCAAACAGAAGAAGACGATAGCAGCGAAGACTCGCTACGATTTTCCCTGGTAAACGATAGTGTCTCAGTGCGTTCATCGCAGCGAGGGACAGGGTTCTTTTCTTGCGCAGCATGGAGGCGCTATTTCCGCCCGTTAACCATGAAGTCATATTACCGGGCATTATTCCATCTCTTGGTGATCAATTTTCCGTATGGATTGGTGGCATGGATATACCTTTTTGTGTTTACAGTGGTGCGTACGACCTGCTCCTTTCATCCCTCGGCTGTTTCGCTTATGGCTCGCAGACGGGGACGATACTGCTCATAGCACTCCCACTCGGCGCCGTCCTTTGCTTCTGTGATCTCCTCGGTGCTAGGGCGTTTTCGCGGGGCGAGCTTGCGCTGCAATCACGCTTCCATGGCCCGCTGGCACACGCCCTCCCATACCCGCCGCGCCCTATCTTCACTCGTTATCGCCCACTAACACCCGCCGAGATCGAGTCTGGCCATGCTATCGCCGCGCGGTCCATTCTCGTCGCCGAGCGCTCATTCTACAAGAATACGTACGCTATGGTAGGAGCCCCTTTTCCCTCGCTGCCGGCGTCGCTGACTTGTGTGCACAGTTCACGGACCCGACCTCATACCAAGCGCTATTCTACTTCCTCGTCGTAAAACCGGCCATTACCCTTCTGATCTCGCTTGGGATCATTGCGTTTGCGCTACCTGCGATTCTTCTTGTCCTACCTGCACCAGCCGTGCTTCGCGCTGTAAGGAGGATCGGGATCTGGCAGGCAAACATTGCGGTAGAGGGGCTCTATGTCCCTGTGCGCTGATTGCTGTATCACAAAACATTTCTGGTGCCTGTACGCCGTCGTATGTCTTATATATTTACTAGGTAATGCCACAAAACCCGTGTGAGCAATCCGTCGAAACTCAGTAGAGATGAGTAATCAGCTGTGCCGAGACGTGGACAGGAGCACTTCTCTTCAGCTCCATCTGGCTTGTCAACTACCATGGATCGTGGAAACCCTTCGACTGTACAAGTACAAGGACCAAGCCATAGCAAAGTTTTTCATGTCCCCCAAGTTACATACAAGTCCAGCAACAACGAAAGAAAGGCAGACTTGATATAATACGTTGATTCTGCGGAATACGAACTGGTATTACGATCTATGTATGTATGTATGTATCTGGAGGCATTGATCGTTCCTCGCGGAGATGTAAGGCAGAGATGACGACGTATTTAATCATATCTATCTATTGGTGTGGGGCAATATATGAGCGCTAGGAGCAACCTTCCTAAGCCTCCATATCGCCACCTACAATGCACAAGCTGTTTACATTCACATCTTCAAAAAGATATGGTGAATCACTGAGTAATTTATTATTCGGTACATCAAATCTCTACTTACAGATCCCTTGCTTTATCGAAGCGCAGAAGCACAGGGTCCCCAAATAGGCGCCCGCGCTTAGCGCGCAGCGCGCGGCGCTTTTTCAGACTCGCCACGCCCATCTCGCGAAGCACCAAACTAGCGTGTGATAATTAAACGCGCGACTCCCCACCCTCTGTAAATAACATAAATTGTACAGGATGCTGGATTAATTTCAGGTCAGTTAACACACGAAGGCTGGCAAAAATACAGTAAGCACAACGGGACCAAAAGGGATCAGATTAGGGGGGATCGGAAGCGAACAACGTGCATTCAGGGCACGCTTTTCGGGTCAGCGAGGCCCTGGTTTGTAAAGGCAGCAATAAGACTTTCCGCCTCGGAAATCGGAGGACATTTTATGGTTCGTGGAGGGCATCCCGGATTCTGAGATGTAAATCACCTTGTCGGCGCACCGAATCCGCAAGATGCCGTCGGCTACCACAGAGGGTGTGCGCAGCCAGTAAAAATACTGGACGAGTAATCAAATTGCAGTTATCTGGGTCGAGAAATCACAAAAGCCAAGCTGATACAGATGCTCCTTTTCTACACGCCACATTGCTATTCGACGGGTGTAGTTTTGTAAGCATTTGTCTGGGTTGTACGGACAGGGTTCTGCGTTCAAACGTTCAAAATTAGTACTACTTACCCGTTATCACGGACTGGGTCGGGGATGGCGCTAGGCAATCCGATAATCACGATCTCCCAGTAAGAGGAATACGGGCCAGACTCATCTTCACCGCCTGGACTCGTGCACCTCTAGAACGCAAGTAACGTGGGCCCGCCAGCGTGCCAAGGTCAGATGGCATCTCGTATACAATCGTCCGCTACTTACCTATTCTGCTCTCGCACGATACGTTTGATTAAATCGGGACGATATCGATGTGACTGTAGCCCTACTAAGAGCTAAAGCCACACGCACGACTGTCGCGTCGAGCGGGGAAGCCTTCGCACAGATATATTTGCTGCAAGGCGATCGCACGCTATAAGGTTGTCATGACCCATATGTTGTCGCCAGTGAGAGTAAATCAATCCCCAGGACCAAAATATTACCGATGACGCCCCCGCGACCGTCATGGCCTTGGAAAATTGTCATTTTTTTTAATTACTTTTAATTACCTCGTTCTCGCGTCCCAGGATTCGCTCGTACGTGCCGCGCACGGCGGGAACCAAGCAACCGCCAGTGAGATTTGGTCAGTGAGAACAGGGAGAACCAGTTCCGAAGTCCCCCACTGGGGCACTCCCCGCGCGCAAAGAGCCGCGGGCGGTGATAAATCGATGGGTGCACCATATGGGGCGGCCGGCCCCAGTATATGCGATGGAATATTTAGATGCGCGGCGCAGCTTTTAACGAGTACGCCAGTTCGCGGACAATTCATCCCCGTCGAGGAGTGAAAATTGCCGAGCGCGATCCGCCGCCGCCGACAACGCGTTGCGTGTGTATGTGCAGTTCCCATACGGCCGCTTGCCCATGTCTTACCGTCGACAAAATCCTGCGCGTGCGTGGGCAACCGGCCAGGCGGCGCACATCACAGGCTAATCTAATCTCTTCCTGTGCACTTATGTATAGCGGCATAGCCTTCGCGCTGCATCAGTATCACTGATCATGATCACCCCAGTATTCGTGATCCTGGTATGATACAGCTTCCAGCTATACTTACCCATGTCTTCCGTCAGCTTCTGTCGGTCTTCTGGATAGATAACGGGGCGATCGGACAGGTATAGCAGCAGTTTTTAGGGATGTGAATGGCCGCGTTGGGGTGGCATTGTTCTGCGCAGGCACGTATAGTGTGGTGGGTTACAGCATACGCACCCCAGAAATCATAGGAGGCCTGCCTTATCGCAGCGCTGGCTCGGACGCTGTGTCACAGGATCGTCTGGCTGTCCCCAATCCATGATCCCCAAGCTTCGTATTAATAAAGAGAGGAGCACCCTCGAACTGGAGGGCAGATTGTGCGCTGGGGCGTGGAACGGAAGGCCGTTCGTGGGCGACGACTAAAACATGTGGCCGTCGCAGCGGGAAAGGAGCGTGTCAACTGCCCTGCGTGCGTATGGCCACGTCGGTTCTCGCGAACTTGATGTACCTAGTCCTATTTGGAGCTGGGATAGTGAAGCCCAGAGCTACGGCCTGCTGGTATCCACTGCTAGCGTCCGTTGAAATTTTCTGGGAACAGCCAATTGGATCAAGTTTCAAATTTCGTGGTTGCTTCCAAAGAAAAAGAAAGGGGTACATGTCGTACTATTTCTATAGACATATTTCCAAACATATTCAAGAAATAGATAGACTATGCAAGGTTCCTTCTTCAGTACCTTTTTTAAGATGGTAGTTTCTATAAGTCATCAAACTGTACGCAGGGTCCGTGGAACGGAAGGCCGTTCGTGTGGGACGACGAAAACATACGGTCAAGAGCCGCGTCGGTTCTCGTGAATTTAATGTGTCTAGGCCTGGGGATGGGTGAAGCCCAGAGCCACGCCCTTCCATGTCAAATAATTGCTAGCATACTATCTATCTGGGAGCAGCCAATTATGACCAGATTTCAATTTCAGGATATTGTCTCCAAAGAAAAAAGGAAGATAATCAAGAGATAGATAGGTTCTGTAGCAACAGCGTAATTTTTTTTGCAGGTGTCTATTTGCAGTGCGCCTTGTCTTCCCAGACACAGCTGAAGAACAACCGTACTTGCGCGTGAAACGGAAGGCCGGTCGCGGGCGCGCACTAAATCATATGGTCCTCGCAGCGGGGAAGGAGCGTGTCAACCAATGTGCGTGCGCACTGCGTCCCCGTCGATTCTTTCTCGTAAGTTTAATGTACTCAGCCTATTTACAGCAGCTGGGATAATGAAGTCCAGAGCCATACCGTCACCCGCCGCCAGCGTCCATCGCGCACAGCCAATTGGGAACAGCCCGACGAGGTGGCGCCAAAACGGAACTTGAACGGGCTTACAATGTATGTTCTCCCAACCCACGATCCGAGCTACATACCAGTGGAAAGCGCCGGGCCCGTGGGACGCAGGCCCTGGGTGGCTGGCTGCTCCACGGAAAACATATGGGCGGCGTCGGCTCTCGTAAGTCCAACGCACCCTGTCCTATACCTATTTCGGGCTGAGATAAATCCCATCCCCCCTCCCGTAATGTCCCACCCATCACCCGGGCTCCGCGTCGCACGCGTGCCTTCAACGAAGGACGTACGCTTTACTCGCAAGCTCACAGTTACATCGAGAAGTCCTTCAATATGTAACATGATATTTATTTTATGTACTACCCGTATTCAAAGCCTATATACACCGCAATATTCTATATCCAAACTCAACGACCAAGGGGAAGTAAGGGAACCTCGCGAGGGGATCTCGAGGGAACCTGGACGAAGGAAATGAAGGGAAGGGAGCGTGCGCGGCCATATTATAAATATACTTAGATAGCGGTGTGTCGGTGGGAGCGCGGGGGTGCCAGCGTGCGTGCGTGCGTGCGTGCGTTTTGCGCGCAGGGGCGCGCTAGGAGGGATTAGCGGATGTATATATGTATGTATGTGAGTGTGTGTGCGTGTGTATAGTAGGAAGGAAGGAAGCAAGCGGAGAAAGGCGAGGGAACGACGCACGACGCACGCTGCGCGGAGAAGCAGCGACAGCGAGGGCCAGTGCGCAGTGGATGAATGAAAAAAACAAAGGATTTTCAAGGAGAAGAGCATAGAAGCGATTAAACGACTGTTGTGCGATAGCAAGCGAGCGGGGGACGTCTAAGCAGGACGCATAAATTATATACAGCATAACCCATTGAAGAGATAAAACATAGAAGGGCACAGTGGACGGAAAAGCAGAGCGAAAAAGCATATATCAACCCGAAAAAAAAAATCAAATCTCCCAAACAACGGGCGGAGCGCACAGACAACTGCCAGAATACGAAAAGGAGGACAGGCGGCTCACAGCACCACCCCCTCCCCCCCGCCCAACAAGCGCCTCCACCCGCCCCACCCCGCGCCCAGCCCCAACATCCCCCCACTCCGCCCCCTTCCCCCTCTCCCATCCAGCCCGCCCTCAGCGTCGTCCGCGGCGGGGTCAGCAGCGGCAGGCGGCTCGCCGAGCCCCTCGACGCTCGCGAACGAGACGTACCCCTCGATCGCGCGGCACCGCGCGGAGGCTTTGCGCGCGTTGAACTGCGGGCGGTGATTCGGGTGTAGGTGGGAGGGGTAGCTTGTCGGGTGGTCAGGGTGGGCGGCGGGGTAGTGCGGGAGCGAGGTGTGCAGCGCGTCTTCGATGGCGAGGTTGGTCGGTGCCAGGCGGGGCGAGGGGCGCGCGCGCCGCCCGAGGCCAAGGCCGAAGGACGACGACGCGGAGGACGCATGCGACTCCGAGGAGCACGTCGACGACGAGTCCCTTTCTCCTTCCTGCTCGTGCTCGTGCTCGTGCCCGTGGTCCGACGAGCCCACCGGCGCCCTGAACTCCAGCCCCAGCGCCCTCGTCCTCATCCTCGTCCTCGGCGGCACCCCGATCGGCTCATACGCTGATTTGTAAGGACTGGGACAATACGCCTCTGCACCACCACCACCGGCGAGGGCAAAGGCGCGCGCGGCGTGCGGCGGCGTGGGCGGGGGCGTCAACAACCTCACATCGCCCTCGCCCTCCTCCTCTTCATCTTCCTCATCGCCCTCGCCCTCCACCCCTCCGACTCCAGCAGGCGTACTGCCCACCAACGGCGGCGTCGTCCCCGTCCGCGCCCTGATATTCGGCGGCACGCTCCCCTTGCGCGTGGGGATGCGCGACGGCGCCGTCGAGCTGCGTCGGGGCGAGGGCGCGATGCGCGCGGGGGTGATTAGCGGCGAGGAAGGGAGGGGCAAGGACGCAGGGTCCGTCTTCGAGCGCGTGCGCGCGTGTGATGGCGCTCGGCCTGAGGGCGCCCGGGCGAGAGCGGCGGCGGCGGCCACCCGGGGGGAAGGGTACGTTTGGGCCGCGTGCGAGCCGTAGCTGCCACTGCTCGCCGCGCTGTCCATCACCGGGCGCGCAGTCTCGCCCCTATCCCTATCCCCGCCCCACGCCCGCCCCCCCTCCTCGTCCCGCACCGCATTCTCCCTGCTCATGCTCCTTTGCTCTCTCCTCCTCCTCCGCTCCACCTCCATCTCGCTGCGCTCCACCCCCCTCCCAACAGACAGCACCCTCGTCAGCCTCGCGCGCAGGACCTGCTCGTGCGGCGTCATCACGAGGGGCTCGCCTGCCGCCGCCGTGGATGCGCGCGGGCGGCTGGGGGTGCGGCGCGGGCTGGCTGTGGGGGGTGGAAGAGGTGCGTGTGTTGAACTGGGTGGGGGGGTGCTGTCAAGGGGCAAGGCGGTCGGGCGCCGCCGGCGGAAGGGCGACGGCGAGTGCGAGGTGCTGCGCGCCGACGTCGAGGAGCCCGCCGCGGCGGGCGGTTGTTGGTATTGCTGGTATTGTTGTTGTTGTTGTTGTTGCTGGTAATGCTGATACGACACCGCCACGGACTGCGAATGCCCGTGCTGGGTATGCCGGCGCACGGGCGTCGTCGGCGCGCTGCGCTCCGCCTCCGCGTCGCCGCCGTACACCACATGGGCAGAGGCAGGCGCGGCGCTGCCCACGGGGGACGGCGCGCGCGGGTTGCTCAGCGCCGTGCGGAAGAGGAACGAGCCGCGCGTGTAGTCCTCCCTCTCCCTTTCTCTCTCAGGGGAGGACGACAGCGTGTGTGTATGCGCGGCGGACGTCGGCACGTGGGAGTGGCGCCGGCGGTGGCTCTTCTCAGACGACGAGCCCGTGCTCGCGCTGGCCTGCGACACACTCGGCGGGTGGCGCTCGCGCTCGTCGCGCAGGAGGGCGTCGCGCAGCAGGCGTTCGGAGCGGCTCGCCGGCGGGGCGGCGGCGCTCGACGCCGTCGGCGAGGGCGGCTGGGACATGGCGTGCGTAGACAAAGGGGGGAGCTTGGCGGTGGTGGGTGTGCTGGGGCTGGACGACGAGTGCCGTGTGAATGGGAGAAGTAGGCGGAGGAGGGGGCTGGGGCGCGGTTTTGGCGAGGAGGCGCTGCGGAGGGGCGTGCGGGGCGCGAGGCGCTGCGGGAGTGCTGCTGATGATGATGACGAGGCGGACGAGGGGGGCGTGTCCGACACGGACGACGCGGACGACGTGGCGGAGGGGGCTGCACCAAGGTCAGCGAAAGCACGACGGAAAGCGGGGCAGACCGACCTTGTGTTGTGTGGGGCGACGACATTTTCGCGGCCTAATAACTGTTAATTAGCTGGGGAATCTGAACCCCGCGATCCGATCTGGGTCGCCTGACGCCTAGTGCGATCCTGGGATTTCTGCGGATCGCATGATCACGTCAGCGTCCGACCCCGCGAGCACTCCGCACGCGCACGCACACGTACCGAGCGTACCGACAAATCCTTCTTCCTGCGGTCTTCCTTCCTGCGCTCTTCGTTCCTTCCTGGCTGTTGCCTGCCTGCCTGCCTGCCTGCCCAGTGCCTGCCTGCGGCGCGCGTCAAGCTCAAGCTCCGTCTGCCTTGCTTTACTCTCCAACTCCAACCCCACAGAAATGTCGGCGCGGACCTCGCCGCGTAGCTCAGCTCGCCCTCCACACGGGATCTGCACGTTGCACCCACGAGGCCGGGATGTCGGATGGCGGCGCGAATCGGGTCCCTCGTCCCAATCTCTGGGCTGCACTCGGCGCGGGTATTGTATGGGTGAACTTGCGCACGGGGGGGCACGTTGCGCCTGGCGCCGTGAACTCTATTGCACGCGAGGGGGGTCCAGGAGGCGGTTGAGGGTCTGCTGCTCCGGGGAGGCAAGCGGTGGATCACGAAAGAGAAAGAGTGCGCGGGACGATACTGACGACGATAATGATGATGGTACGAAGAAAAGCAAGCCTCCCCAAAAAATATGTCTCACGCACTACCATGCAACGCGCCACAAGCCCGCCCATGGCGACTAGCATGTTTTACCCGCAACAAGCACCCCATCATTCCTACCGATTTCCGGAAAAGGAAACACCCACGGCCCCGCGTACCATCGATGGTGCGTTTTTTATGGCCTCGAAAACCGCGGTGAAAGTCCATATGCGGCGAATCCCCCAGGTGGTTATGTGTACGACCATGCGGAATATGCCTTATTAGGCAGTTCGCGCCCCCCCGCGCGGGACTGATGCTCGTGCCGGCCGCTCGGGTGCGGTTAGCGAGTATTCCGCCGGCCATCAGTGGCTTTTTTTTTTTTTGGAAAGAGGGGGATGACGAAGACGAGGCTGACCAAGGGGGGAAGAGAAAGGATCGCTAAGCGACCAAGCGCGTTTTTTTGCTTTGTGTAAGCGCCAAAATCCAAGGTTGCGATTGACAAAGCACGGCGCTCCTTTCAATGCGCCGCATAAGTACGATTCCTCCGGGCGCGGCGCGGTGCGTGCGTAATCTCCTGATAATAAAAAAAGCAGTAAAATAATAATAAAAATAAAAAGCAAGCTGCGTGAAATATACACGCAACGTCATGCGCCGCCGCCTCCACAGCGATTCGACGGCCCCACCCGCCCCGCCCCGCCCCGTCGCCGAGCAAACCCAATCACCCCTGATCCTGCGCGACGAGAATGACAATAGTGGCGGAGCAGCGGCTGCTCCCCGATCCGGCGCCGAGGGCATGCCCACGCGCGAACTTGAGGGAACAAACGCACAGTGCCACTGCCACCCCGGGTCCGCGGGTCGAGCCTGCTCGAGCCTGGGGGGCTAGATCTGTGGAAGGGGAATGGGAGAGCACGCGCCTAACGGCTGCGCTGCTCTGCGATAGTCGAATGCAATAAATGCGATGTGCACCGCCATTGCCCACTGGCTCACCCCACGCCCACCGTCCGACTCGTATGCTCAAACGTGCCAGAAACGGCGCCGGGATCATGCACCTTCATTCAGAAAGACGGCGTGGAGTTTTCGGGGGCAGCGCCACCGCCACGCCACGCTGTCTGCCGCACTCCACCGTGCCTGCGTCCAGCCCACAGCAGCGCGGGGTAGCGGCGCGCGCGGACGAGGCCCGCGAACGCAGGTCGAGTGCGCGTCGGGGGCGCGCATGGACCCCGAGTCGGGGCACTCTTTTTATTTAAATATTACTGCCCCCACGCGCCGCCGAGGCTCAATAACACGCCACGCCTGCCTCCGAGTCCGAGTCCGCTGGTTCCCCCGCGCGTGTGAGCTATCCACACAGCAGCAAACGCATCGCGTAAACGCACCTGCGCACAGAATCCTGTGCCCCCAGCGAATCCCGCGCGCCAGCGGCTCGGCGCCCGAGCGCGGGCTGCGTCGTCACGACTCAATATCGCCGCCTTTGGCCTGGCGTTCATTTAAGCTTCTTCGCGCGCTAAAATAAAAACGTGCGGGCGTGCTAGTATAGTATTAATAACCACGCGCGACGAGTCTGCTGACTCCGGGGGTCACTTGCGCAGCACGCACAGGACCACCGCGCGCCGTCGCGCGGGCTCCCAAAAGCACTGGCGAGGAAACCGGGGCGGCCTCTGGGCCATGTCATGTATGACCGAGTCGCGATGATCCCAGACGGCGTCGTGACGTATATATGGCGCGGCTCCACGACGACGCCCAATGGCGGCAGGCGCGGGGTTTTTGCGGTGCGTTGCGTGCGTTTCGCCGTGCGCGGGGAATGAGGGGCGCTGAGGAGCCTTGGCCTAAAATATCGATTTATGGGGACGGGATCCGTGCGTGGGCGCCCATCGAAGACGCCCCACTGCAAAGCGAAGCGTCGAAGCTGTGGCGTCGTGGGCTGCAGGCAACTGCAGTTGCAGGCGCGCCGTCATTATTTGATACGTTGCGTGGCCTTCGTACACGATTCTCCAGGATTCGGCCGTATGCATCGCAGCGCCTAGGATTCGTGTTTCGTAATCTACTATTTTATTTGTTTGTGGAGGACCCTTCGGTGTTCGCAGGTGTGCTCGTGCCTGCTCAGCGCTCGTCGGTGCCACCCCCGCGCCCTGCACGTCTGGCGGACGGCCCTGAGCTGCAAATAGCTCGGCGGGTAATTTTGGGCAGCTGTGGACGCTGTAGGTATTTACAGCTCGAAATAATATCATAATTGAGCTGCGAAAAATATGCGATTCGACTGTCTGAGGTTCGTTCAGTTCCGTCCCCTACTAGTAGTCAACATATGGTTCTGAAATCCCTCGCTGCCTAGGACCCACCCACATAATATCCCCGGGCCTCGCGATAAGCCTCTACGCCGTGCCACTACCTACACAATAATACGGACCGGCATGCACATAATATAGACAACGTGCCCTTCCCCAAAAAATTAACGCCTGATGCGCATCATCATGTTGAATATTGGGAGGCAAGGGCACGAAATGCGTCCGCCGGAAGGAGCATAAATTGCCCGCGAAGCGGCTGCGTATCGCGGCTCCTCAGAAAACTTTGGGGCAATTTATGGATGCACGTATGTACGTACGTACAAAACACGCCGCATTCAAGTCGCATTGAAAGAAAATCGGCTGCAGATCATCTTTGGATTTCAAGGGCTGATATGCACTGGTTTGTGAAGTACACTCGCACCAGCGCGTACGTTGATCCAGCGCCTACCTGAATTTTGACCGCGCCGTGAGGGCAGCGGCTGGGTGCGCCCGCGGCGCGCACAACGCGTGGGTCGCGTATCACCACGTGATCCAAAACACCTCCCCACGAACCCGGCGCGCGTCGTCTGCGGAATCCGGATCTCGAACTTGTTATCCTGCCACCACCTGCCACCAGTCTAGCTTACAGGCTCCCTTCCTCCGCCACCGGCCTCAGGTGCTTGCCTCTGCGTTTTCCGGGCAACATGCGTCCTCTCAGTGACTGTCAGCTGCAGATCTGCGGCATATGTACGGGTTGTGTGCGGGCGTGCTGCATTTCGAATCTATGTGCGCTGTGCTGTTCTGGTGTAGAAGAAGCGTCCTAGCCACCTTGACCTGCTTGCGGTCCACTAGGAATTCTAGGAAGATCCCCTCAACCGAGTGCACAGGAAAAATCCTATAGCTTGGTCTTTTCGGGATGAAAAACACCTCGTAGGCACCTTGCTACGGATCTCTGATCTGAAACGAGCCTGTAGTGTCTGGAATAAGTTTTGGCTCTTCTTTCAGACTCTGTGATGGATTTCTTTGGTGGCCCATATTTGACTGGCATGCATGCGTTTTAGGTAAGTGAATCTGTTGTCCCCCCTCTATATATATTCGACCTTCAACAATTGCATGCCTTGCAGTACGAAGTTGAACAGCCCTCAGATGCAAAAATCAGCTGGATTATGGTCTCGTACGTGTACCTGTTCTGTGTCGAGGTCGACCATAAGAGACGCTAATGTGCCAATCTGCTCAACCGCACAGGCTTCGGACGTACTCGAGGTAATTCGTCACATTCGACGGCGACACCTGACAAACCACTTTGCCGACCAACTCCATGCTGTCCTTTCTTTTTCTCGACCACTACGGGGGCACTACCTCTCCCAGTGAAGATGTAGTCCCATTTCGATCGCATCAATGGATGACCAGTCATTCAAGCGCACATCCGTTGATGGTTTGTTGCTGTCCGTTGTGCGACCTAAATGGCCCTGATCGCCGTCATCTGGGTGCACAATCCTCGTGCTACGCCTGCGCTATTTTTGCGTTTCGAGGTAGTCAGGTCAGGTCACCCCCGCTGCAGTTACTCGAAAACATCTGCGCCCCTTATATCTGCTGGGAGAGCCTGCTGCACGAGGTAGCATTGATGCGCTATCGTGCTTTTGGATTTGTCCACATTTGATTTCTGATGAATTTGCCCCGCTTCTTCGGAAGGTGCAGCTCCGTTGTACTTGGAACAGCATCTTCGGCTCCCGACGTAATGGCGAACTTGCAGAAATCACCGGCCTTCCATCCTGAATTCTCTGTATACGGACGCCTGATACTCGTGTCGCTGGACCCCTTCTTTCTCGGTGCTTGATATGGCCATAGATCATTACCTCAACCCACCAGAAAGACCTTGCTCACATTTGTTGTCCTTTGTTCCTCTAGCATGTGCGTATGCAGATCGACAAAATCTCGCAGCTGAGCGCGGGGAAGCGTGGACGAGAACTGATTGGAATCTCCCAAACCTGTCTTGCCTGTCATGGATTTGCATGACCCATCTACCTAAGTTATTTCCATCTGCCGCCATATATTTTCCATGCTCTCGCCCGGGAATACACTGGCAAGCATTGTAAGGCGACAATTTACTCACAGAGAAAACGATTTATCTACCGTGAATCACAGGCAGCAAAGTAGTAGCATCTACGTTCGTTAGGCGGAATCTTCTCTGGCTTTAAGTTCAATTGATCAGGTACACGGCGCATGACCTGGTGCACCAATCTTCGTGGAAGCAGAGATTCTGTCTTCGGACCGTGTGTTGGCGGCACCCTTCTCGCGGCGTTCTACTCAGGAATCTGAGAGCTTTCAGCGGTCAGGATTATCAGATCGTCCGGTTCGTCCGCGTCAAGCTCCGGGTAGCAATATTAGCTGGTACTAGCGTGAGTCTTTTTTACCCCAGGACAAGACCATCAATAAGCAATCCACGAGCTGCTTGACTTATGTTCCTGGGATTCAATTAGCGTCTACGGCACCGGTGTACATCGGTACGCCGCCATGCTGCTGCGATGCCACGTTCCTCTGAAACCTTAGATTGTGGCCGATATACTTTTTGCTTGCTTCACCGCTATAGACTCGTTGTCCAGAATCTGGCTACCGCGATGCATGGTCGTCCGGCCTCGTGGATTAGCGCTCAAAATAAGTCTGACACATGAAATCAGGGTTCAGTAAACCGACGGGTCGGAAATTACAGCAAGCGTACCCCAGATTTTCCCCAGATGATTAGATCCGACTTGAGCTAGATGTCGCTCAGCCTATGCAGAAGCGGTCGTGTAAGTACACTGCTCCTGACGGGTTCTCACGATTTTGCGAAAGATTTCTTTGGTGGACCATTCTTTCTATACATACTATGCCATTCCTCGGTGGGCAGCAGCGTCACCTGCCTGTGTCGTTGTCAGATTATAGGTCCGGTTTTCATGCTAATTTTGTTCTGTGGCATTGAATTATGTTTCTTACTCGCCACCGGAATGCCATCTAATCGGTCAGGTGTCACTTCCAATACTCACGGATTCAAAGTTCAGACGCACAGTGACAAGATTTGAGCAAGACACAGTACGTATATACGTGTTAACGTTTCTAAAGGATTCCGCGATGCTTCGACGACACTCCAGCTTGTTACAGAAGATACAAAATATTATACCGGGTGTACAGTGTACATTTATATACAATAGGTCAAAACACAATGAATTGAACAAGAATCGGCCTTTGTAATACTGATAGTAGGGTGCTATTAGGAAGTATGTGCAGTGCAGGTTGGGCGCGCCGCGCACGATGTGAAGCCTGTGATCCAGGGGTCATTCAAATCAAATCATCGACATGTCAGAGCGACAAGCTGGCGCATGATAGCCTCTAAGGTATCGAATCTTTGTTCCGAAGCAATTTCTAGTTGGCTAAGGCGGTCTTCAATGGCGACCAATCTTTCCTCCACCTTCGCCTCTCCTGAGGTCATCTTACCCTCTATTCCATTCAACCGAGTCTGCAACGCGGTAAGGTGTTCCTCGGTGGTAATCAGCTGACTGGTTCCAAGGCTGTTACGCAAAAGAACCAAAGGATGAGCTCGTTTATGACCTTGCGATGGATCCTTTGCTGGGGATAGAATCATTTTCGATTCGCAGTCCAAGCAAATCAACGTATCTTGAGTTATATGAGATGATTAGCCATTTTGTCTTCTTTAATTGATGCTCACCGCAAATAACGCAGGCCCAACAGGGCGCCGACACTCGTTTGTTGCAACAAGAACAGGAACAAGTTGTCCTCGTCTCCCCCCCTTTGGAGAGTGTCCTCACGGGCTTCCTTTTTAGTGACAATAGGCTTCCGTGTAATCCGAGGCCACTAACTTCATTGGTTTCCAGGAGACCTTTGACGCGGTCGACGGTATTACGAGCCGCCTCCACAACATGTGCGAAGTAAAAGTCGTGGAGCGTCTCCTCCACTTTGATCATATTATGGGAGGTGTTATGAGTGAAGCCCCTCGCCGTCGGAGATTTATCTATACAGGCGGCACACAGGTGGATATTGTCGGAAAGGTCGTCTGACAAGCATTGAAGGCACAGCATCCCGCTGTATGTTATCCTATGGTCACACCAGTCGCAGCCCCATGCGCTGCAAAAAAAGTATGTGAGTGGCTCAATACATGTGTAAGACTGACAAGGCTTACTGCCAAGGCAGCTTCTGTATCTGGAACTCTGATATGGCTTGGTAAAAGCGAGCTTCTGAGGGATCTAGCTGCTGCCTCAAGTATTCCAATTCGCTCGCCTCCGCAATATTCAGAGGATTTTGGGGGGTGAGGCCAAGGCCCACACTAAGTGAGCGCGTTGTTAGCTCGACAAATCGTCTGCGCTCAGCAAATCTAGCTTCGAGGAAGCAACGGGACCATAACTTCTCCTGTGCCAGATGCAGAGCAGCATTGCATGCGAATGCCCACCGTGATCGAACACGATCCTCCGCGAATTGTTGTGGTGTGTATCGATATCTGAGGAGCGACGGGGACGTGCGCCTCAGCGCAAATTGCTTGTAGAAAGGGTCGTCCGAATGCTGTTCCTTTCGGCGGTTGCTCCAGCTCATGGTGATGATATCCTGGTCATGGTTAAGGAATCCAGTTGCCGTAGTGTTAGCACCGTCATCGTCCAGAAGAGCTAGATAAAATTTGTAGCCCATCAAAGTTTGATTTGCCTTTCCCTCTGCGTCAAATGTATTGAGAAAGTCTTCGCCTTTTGCCAGAAGACTTTCATTATCTACCGAGAGGCGGAGAGAAATCCGGACAATGTAGGTGATTATTTCTTGGCCATGCGTTCGCGAAGAGATGCCACTCCATGTACCTTGCAATGGGTGGGAAATGTGACGAAGACGGGAGGTTTCAAATTCAGAGAAATCTGTGGACTGAAAACCATCTTGGATCCCATATTTGAGTATAGAAAGATCCACACAAGACAAGATCTTGGAAATCTCGTCCAGTGTAAGAGGGGCCTTGCCCATTTGAATCAGCTCATTCTCGTTGGCCCAGGAGCTGAAGCTATTCTGACTTGGAGTACGCTTGATGTCGCCGTAAGAAAGCTGAAACTAAAACGAATTTAGAATTCGAGCAAAACACTTGATAGTATTTGCAGATATTACCATTCCAAACGCGAAATTTCCAAGGCGTGATTGAACGTCGAGGTGAGTCTGCTTGAATATCGCTATGATCGTAGCGTCACGTCAGTAAACATAAACACCGTGGATTTCCTGGTGGGCGAACCTTCAAGATTTTGAATGCGATAATCCACCACCTGTAGAATATGGACAAGAGATTCGCTCAAGTGCGGTAGTTCGTCAACATGCAAAACATGTTTACATCCGACCATAAATATCTCCAGATGGCGTCGCAACAAGAGATAAAGCAATGGAAAGATATACTAGATGAGGTAGAGTCAATGGAAGGACTCCTTATTGATGACGTCAAAACGACACGTACACGTTCAATTCGACCTTCACCGGTAACCAAAGTCACCGTTGTCGCAGTATCCAAGTAATAGCCCACACCCTCTAGATTTCTCGTCAGCTTCTCTTCTTCGCTTGCGGCATAACTTTCTGTCATCCTTATCAGATCTGGAGAGTCCGACATGATGTTTGGGTTGATGGACCGTGTCGCTCGTAAAAGAAGTTCAATCCGCCAAAACACCCTTTGACAGAGATACTCATCAACCGCGCGTTTGTTTGACGAATGAACATGCTCCAATGTCTGGAACATTGTCTGAATCAGGCTGTATATTTTGTTCTTGTAAAGTGATACATTTGCTTGCCACCCTGTGGAAATCTAAGTATAACGGATGAAAAGTGCAGATTCTCGCACCGACCGACGGCCCAGTAGGCAATCCAATGAGGCAAGCTTCATCAAGAAAAACAATGTTAATCATCACATCTGCAGAGCACTATCAGTATAGTGACCAACCTCCATCCTTTGGGGCAAGATTCAGTGAAATTATTGACCTCCTTGATACTGATAAATCCCGTGCCATCGTCGTCAAATGCCTCGAGGATGGGCTGGACATATGCTGCATTGATATATGCTAATGTCCACTTATTGTTCTGTTGTCGGAAAGATAGCAAATCTTTCCTTTGGGCCAAAATCGGCATGCCCGATTGGCGGCGACCACCGCCAAGATTTTCGGAGACCATAGAATTGATTTTGTCGGTATAATAGTCCTGCAAGGCTAACACAAAATGGCGTGCTTTGACACTACCTTTCCAGCCCTTTGCATGGTGCATTAGGTATAATGATAGACACAACTGACGATAGAAGGTACTAACCATGTCCTTCCATATTGTTTGGAGGTCCTTCAAATCCAATAGAGATTTAGAGCTACCTTTCGGTGAAATGAGGGTGATAAACAACACGTACAGTATGATTAATACGATCATAAGAGCCGGAGAGTAGAATGTGAGTGATTTTTTCTGTTCCCGCCTCTATTGCTTCCGACAGCTGTCTCTGTTGTATCTCCAATTTGCGTTCAAAATGAGATGCATTTCGAGAGAATAGGTCTTCTATATCTTCAGTAAGTTCCTTGAACAGTTTCTTACGGATGCTAGGGAGGTCATCTGGTCGCTTGCTGTTGTCCCAACCTGAAATCTTTGAAAGTGATTCTCCGCTCTTCCTGATCAATTCTTCTAAGAGTTCGTCGTTGCCGAGACATTCCTTCACACCGCCGTTATCCTCGATAAAGTTTTTGACATCTTTTTCTCGAGGAGTGTCAAGCTTATGAAAAAGATCCATGGCAGCGCACCTATCTTGAATGCGCTTTACCTCAGAATGTTGTTGATCAAACTTATTATGGAGTGAGTCGATTCCGACCGATGTATGCAGGGTGAAGGCTGACACCAGGCTGCACTTGTGCTCCTTGAATCTGGCAGAGAAATCGGCAAAACGAGATTCGTATTGCAAGGCTCTGATGGTCTTTGCTACATAATAAGCAGTTCGTCAGAGAAATATAATGTTTGGCCGATGAGTGCTTACACAAAAAGGACTTTTTCAAGAAGGCATCACAAGCCGAACCGCATTCCTTGATGTCCAATTGATGTCGCCTGCTATCTGTGTTATGTGTGGCAACAATCTTTGGGCGATAGATACCCTGTCCTTCTTGTTGCATTCAACAGAATTGATATGACGCAGTCTGTTAATATGTTCCACCGGAAATTAGCATGCGAGCGTAGACCATAACGAGGTGGATACAGTTAGAAGGCGATTAGATGAAAAGTAACTCACTCAAAGAATACCAGAATCAAATCGTGCATCGCCAATTTGAGTACCGTGACCTTCCGGTCATTCTCTTTGCGTGTGAGGTCTATGGTGATGACCAAGATAAAGGCAGAAACGGCAGCTAAGATTCGACAAAGGTTGAGGTGGCAATGTCTTGAGGGTGAAGAATCCTATGCATACCATCCACGAAAGGATGCGCTTGTCTAAGAATCTGTAGGCCCTTTACCGTAGTCTGGAGAACTTCAGCAAAATTGCCAAACGCCTCTTCAATATCGTTGTGAAAATCTCCGCGAGTATCATTCAAATCTCGTGTTTTGCGACCAATGATATGAGAATTGGCTTCGCATACTTCTTGGAGGAGCTGAAATGCTGGAGATGGATCAGTATTTCCTGTTTATCGGATTACTTGGTCAAAATCTCTCCTATGAAGACCGAGAGACATTACTGACGATGGTAGGGGTCAAAATTCCTCGATAAATGGTCCATGGTATCCAGCTTTTCCATTTTGGGATGACTGATTATTGTGACGATGTAAAGAGGATTCAAGCGGGATGAAGCGTGCCACGGAGCATGTATTTATCGCTTCAAAGAATACACTGGTAAGATATTTGGGTATGATGTGATGGGCGAAGAGTGAATTTGTTTCAGTAAACCTCAGCCTGGATTAGAACTGGAAGCACTAGTGGGCGAGATGGAAGCCATGGACGGAGGTTCCGTCTGACAAAGCGGTGTCATTGATGATGGTGTGCAGATTTTCCTTCGATTAGAATTCTAAAGTTAGAATTCGATTCCAAAAACAAGGACAGGAGCTGCAGGGAGGCTCACCCAGGGGGCACCCACCGGAAAGAGCCGCGGTAAGCAACTGGTCGAAAGTGCTGAGGCYCCTGGTTACGGGGGCCCGCTTAGTAATGGGGACCAGATTCTCTATTTGGCGGTGCCGACGTATCCGCGCCGCATCCCAGTCGCGTTCATACCTGTGACGGCCATGGGTTATTTTATCCAGCCACCTATACATGTTYTGCATCTTCAATTTTGGTTCAGATTTTTTATGGCCCACACCTCCCTCTCTTTCTCTCAAGATTKCCCGATAGTGACTTAGTGCATTCCTTATGGCCGGCGCATGCCCCCATGGCGGGTGTCGTACAAGAAATTTCTCAGTCTCTGTCARGGCTCTTTGCGAGTATTTTTCATTCAGATAGTTATTTTATCTTCTCGTTCAAAGGCAGAGGTCTACTGTACATCTTGACCTGCTTAGGCTGAGTGATATCTCGGTCAGGCATAAGCTGGCACCGCCCGATATAGAATCTGGTCCTTGTTACTAAGCGGGCCCCCGTAACTAGAGGCACTTGCTTACCGCGGCTCTTTCCGATGGTAGCCCCTCGGGCTCACCTGATACGTACCATCGTACGATGTTCAGCGCTTTGACGTAGGGCCACTGCCACCAGCACGCCAGAGGTATCATTGATGTAGCCTTGTCATTAGAACCTTTTGAATCACTTCGAACAAGATGAACATTGCGCGAGGGCTTGTTTCGAATCCAATTCCATCAGATCAGTCGAATAGTATTTGTTTGTTCAAAAACAACTCTAATAAAGATGAGTCGAGCTCTCGCAAGTCGAGAGTGGCGGCTATTGCAACCAGTGCAGAGAAAATGCCACCATAGATAGAATATTAAATTACCATGGCGTCTCGCATGTAGTGAGATCCTGAATGACATATTTTTGATTTACTTCCGGAATAATATCTTCGTCCCGACTCTCCTTAACTTTGATCGTATCACCTGCGCCCTGCACAAAGAGTCTGATTTAGATTGTCCAAACGTGTGTAAGATTTGCGGCAGCTTACAAATGCTAAAGTAGCGTTTTATCAGGAAACCAGATGTGGCCTTGTAGAAGTGAGCTTCCGAAGGGAGTTGCCAGTGCTGCCTTATGGGTATTCTAGCTCGCCCTACATCAAGTGAGCGCGTTGTTAGCTTGGAAAACCGCAGGCGCTCAGCTTTGAAAAAGTAATAGTATTGTACTCTGCCAGATGGGGTAGCATCGCACTTGAATGCCTATCGTAACCGAATGCACTGGAAAGGTGATGATAGCGCCCCAGAACAGTGCTGTATAAAGGACAGCCTTTCCTTGCGATAGCCACACAACTGAGGGTATATACGCGGCAGAGCATGGATAGGATGTAACCTGATCTACTGCAGTGGTCGCAGCGACGTGTAGGGCGCACGCACTGGCAAGAAGACGATCACTGCGAACGCAACCTGTACCAGTGTTCGGATGTCACGACCGTCACAGAAATTGTCGCGCCTCCCGAGTCCCCGGAGCCAGGCGGGCAGCGTCGATGGAGTAGAGCGCGTGGCACAGCAAATCTATGTTATGGTTCTAACTTTCCGCGATGGATGGTACCCACAAATCAAGGAAGCCATTCCGCAGATAGGTGTTACAGTGTATGATAGTGCGGGTGCTTGGAGGTGGCAGCAGCATCGATTAAAAGTGGGCAGAGAGAGCGACATCGCCGGCTTGGACATTTCTGGATCAAGGTAGTTGCTTAGCTGGATGGCAGTGGGTTCGAAAAATTTCCGGTTGGCTTGGATAATCTGTAAATATGTCGGGACTCGAAACCCGAAGGGCCGGTGGAGTGGAATATACGGGAAAGCCGCGATATTGCCACTTTTATGGGACTCGGGAGAGTGCGACGAGTAAGGCGTCGACTCCGAGATAGGTAAAGCAAGAAGGTCGATCTCATAATCATCGGGCAAGCTTCTCGATGTCGTAACTAGCATCGAATTATGCGACGAGTATGTATAAGTGTCGACGGGTGGATGGGCCTTGTCGTAAATGTGCAGGATGATATAGTGTCCCTTAGTCTGATTTATTTGAGCCGGAGGATAGAATAACGATGAACAAGAACCAAAAGGTCTGCAGAGTATGAGAAAACTCCGCGCTGCAACAAAAGGCTATCAACGCCTACCTTGCTGCGCACTTTACCCCGCATCCACGGGCAGGATGCTCATTGGCGTCTTCCCTAAACCCAGCGTCGAGTACTCTTGTATCGTCCGTGTAACCTCAGCACATCCAATCAGGTGTCTCTGCGGAGGTCAAATGGGCCCTCTAGTGCACGGAACAGTTGCTAAGGAACGAGAGGAAAGCGGCCTGCCAACAAGAGTTTGAGTCAGCGCGAACACTATATAGGCGGTATGAACGACATACAATTGCGCAGCCGCGCGCAGAAGCGTCCGCCGCGAAAGTCCACTTATATTGGCTGGCGTGCAGAGAAGTTGTGAATAGTAGATGCGCTCCAAGTTCATAGGGCCCGGGACGACTACGGCCGTCGACAGTGCGACTAAAAGACTTCCATATCCATACATAGGAAAGAAGAAAACGGCGAGCTCAGCTGCCAAGCGCCGTTGCGCCTACAGACGTCGTACGAGTTCTCGGTGTGCTCTGACCGCGGCAGTTGCAGTTCGCATCTGGGGTGCAAGCGACAGTCATCAAAGCCCGTGCGAGAGGCCTTAAGGACGGAGATGCTGGCCTGCGCAGATATGTGTTCAGTCGCGAGGTCGAGATCTTGGATGGGCTTCAGCAGAATTGAGATATAACTACATCTATCTAAGAAGATGATATAATCAGGGAGTATTCAGGTCGATATAAGATACAACTTACTTACCTGCTGTACGTCCAGACGAATGGCAGGGCCCCCGTTCCGTTGAAGGGTGAAACCTCCAAAAAACTGCCTGAGGTACTCCGCATGGCTGCGCTCTATGAAGGAATCGCTACCACGGAACAGGGATATCGAGGTCGTGTTGCAGTCGCAGTTGAGTGCGCTGGCGCAGTTCGATTTGTGAATTTTGGTATCAAATATTCGAAGCGATTACATTCTTTGCATTGACGGGTCTGACCGCGCATCTCAATGCTGCAGCCATAATGGACGATGCGAATGGAGTATGAGTGGCGAACTTGAAACATGGTTTGATCATGGTGGTACGAAGGAGGGCAGTGGTCGCGAGACGTCGGGCCGCGCGGGTCCGTTCAGGATGAAAACTCGAGATCTCCTTGCGTCGCCATGAGCTACCTGATGTGTCTCGTTTATCTCAAACCTGGAACACGCGCCGAATTCTCATAGGGATGCAATATGCAATTGTTTGTCAATTATTCAAACCTGGAATAACATATATTTTGAATAATTGACAAACCATAACTCCATCCACGTCCCAATTAGCAAATGGAAATATGCTGGGTGCGTTTATTGTCAGAGGAGTGAGTGAAACTGATTCAGAATTGCCAAATATTGTTTTTACAATGCATGCAAAGTCCTGGATTATCGCAGCGGTGCTGAGTAGAAACATGGTCACGACATATATGATTAGAAACGACCGCCACCCATGACCGGTGTACGACGTCTTCTTGCTTCTTGTCAATAACACCAAGCAGTGGAGGAATATGGCAATCGGGAGTCCGTAGGTTATTGCTGCGATGAGAGTGCCGTCGAGCAAAAGTCGGAGGGGAGGATCTGACGGGGCGACTGGTTGAAACATTCCGGGGCGTGGGTCTTGATGTAGTTGACGGGGAGAGAAGCTCGAGGATACGAGGCTAAGGTCAAGGTGTTAGACTGAAGTTGGGAAAAGAGGATTTGTTCGTTGCTTAAGCTCGAGCGCTCAGGGCCGGATATCACGCCGAGGTCCCATAGTTGCCTCCATTCAGCGCTGATCCACCATCGGACTCATGATTGGCGTATGGACTCTTCGTGGAGCATAGTCACTTTCATAGATTCGCTGCCGCCATCCCCTAAAAAGCTGCATCGGTGAAGTATTGCCCACTGGCCTAGAATAGGGGTCGAGGTGACAACAGCAGCTGCGCAATGTTCATCAAGCAGAGTTCGTATCTTGAAGTTGTATCACAGTGATCTGTTAGCTTGAAAGTTGGACTCGTACCAATCCCGACGGCAGCGGCCAACATGAATAACACAGTTATTATTTGACAAAATTCATACAGCAGTAGCGAGACTACGAGTGTCCGGAACAATTATATCTGTGGGGTTTTTTAGTTTTTCGTGTAATAAAATAAGGAGCGACTACATTCAATGACGGAAGATTCAGGGGCAATTGGTAGCGAGACTACTTCGATTCGACGGGCTTCGTCTCGTCTTGGATGGGAAGTTTCTCGTCAACGGGGTAGGACGGCGGCGCTGGGGCGTCCTCGACCTCCTCGAACATGACGATGTGCGTGTACTCGTCGCCCTCTTCCGAGGAGCGGCGCTTGACGACGCGGTAGGCGATGATGGCGAGGACCCAGAACATGCGGAGGAGAACGCCGATACCGCAGCCCAGGACGAACGCGACGGCGCGGCCCTCCCAGAGACCGAGGTTCATGAGAGAGAAGTGGAGGCGCGCGACGAAGTTTCCGCGGTGGTGGGGGTGGAAGGGGCGGACATGGTGGGGTCCACGGTGGTGGCCGACATGATGAGGACCGTCATGGGGGCCATCGGCGGGGGTGTGAGATCCAGCGGCCCAGAACTCATCGGTCGGCTCAGTGGGAACGAGGTGCTGGACTTTCTCGGGGTTGATGGGCAGGATGTGGACAAACCCTGCGTTGGGGACTGATTTGTGGAAGTCTTCAATGAGGGGCATTCCGAGCGCCTTGCGGAAAGCATTCGAGATCTCGATGCTCTTCTGGCGGAAGCGGCCCATTCCCTTGCATGGGCCACGCATGCGACCAGAGCTGCGACCAGAGCCGTGCGTCGGTACCATCATCTTGGCCACCGATGGGTCAACTGCATGTCCGAATCGAGGAGCAGGGATTTCCTGGGCGCTGCTCGAGACCATGATCACTCGAATAGGCACCGCGGTGACTTGGGCTACGATGATTTATTAGCAAGCTCTAGGACAACGCCAGGGTGAATCAGCAAATTGAAGACTCACCAACACCAGCCACAGCAAGTGCTGTCGCAATGGCTGACAGTTTCATCGTATATTGAGTTCTAGGAGAAGTTTTGGACGCTGTAATATGAATCGTAGAGGTTTCTGTGCTTACTAGGGAAGACTTTGGAAGGTAGAAGGATAAGGAGTAAGAGTGTTTTACAAGTAAGATATAACAAAGCAACGTTGCGGACGACTCAGTGCTGCTCACTGCGCAGCACGTGGCCCATGCGTTGCTTTCGGATTAATGTTCCGGCATCATGCGGCATTTGTCTGAGCCAATCGGAAGTCTCAGAAAATTGCGGCAGCAGCGCCTAGCTAGTTTGCTACCGCTTCTGACTCGTAGCGCATCGCAGTTTCTACACAATTTCTACACAGCGCACAGGAAATATGACATTTGTGGCGGTTGGTTCTGAAACAGCGGCCGAATACGAGTCATCCAGCAACAGCACTGCAATTGTTCAGTCATGGCCGCGGAGCACAAGATAGTTGATCATGATGAAGACACAATTCAATACAGCAAACTATTTTCTACGTACGGTAGGTCTAGTTCCCTGTTGAAAGCTGTAGCACCGAGAGGTAGGTTTTTGATATCCTACATCGATGATAAGGTAAATAAATATCACATCACACACATCAAACATCCTCCGTCTTGCGTCCCCTCGCTTTTTTAACGCGCTTCTCCGCCGTGACCCAAAGATCCTCACCGCCGCGCGCGCCAACCTCCCACTCGTCCAATGGATCCCAGGTCAAATTAAGCAATACGACGCGCGGGTCCTTCTGCACCTCTGCCAGAGTAGGATTGTCGAGCAAGATGTCATCGACGTCCGTGTAAGGAAGCACGAGCACCTCCAGCGCAGCGCACTCTTCCAGCACACGCTCGACGGGCGCATCACTGGGCATACCGCATCCAAGGACCAGATGCGTCAGACGCGGCAAGAGCGCGAGCTGGCGCCATTGGTCCCATGCGGCAGTTACATTGATGACCTCGAGATGCGTGAGCGCGTCAAAGGGCGCCTGGCCGAGCGGCACGCTGCCGTCGGGCGCGCGTGCATCCAAGGCGAAAAATGACCTGGGGTCGAACGAAAGGCGCCTCAGCGGCAAACGCGCGAGGAGGGGAACGAGCGGCGCGCCGGCCCCCTGTATGATCCACAGCGCGAGATTGTGCACGTTCGGGCATGCAGTAAGAACCTGTGCGACCTCGTGCACTGGGCGGCACTGAAGGAGGATGTGGTGCACCCAGGGGCCGAAGCGTTGTAGCCGTTCGAGGTTAAGTTGGCGCGCCTTCTCGGACACGTCTTCCCGAGGTAAGCTGTCAATATACAGCGGGGGTACCACGCGGCCCTTCCCGGAGCGTACCACACGATAAAGCTCCGGTTCGAACCTATATTTCTAGTCAGGACTCAGTCGGCGAGCTGATATGACGGACTGTGTACTTTCCATGTTCGAAATCGGCGTGCGACCAGTAGGATGGTAGGCAGGGACTTGGGAAAGCCCAGCGCGGCGGTATGAAAAATCTCTCTTTCAAGTTCGAATGGCAGATTGAGATGACCTGAAGAATGCAAGGTGGGCATGTAAAGTATTCTCGCAGACGGGTGGATGGTAGATCCGGTTCACCATGAGTCCGCAAGCATAACTGTGTTGGTCGGGAATGAAAGTAAGTACCATACACTGAGTTATTTAAGTTGCCAGCTTCATCGATATCAAAACGTGTACTTATCTTCAACAATGATGAAAACGTGTGGAGCAGCGTGAAATATTACAAGAAATATCCAATATTCTGTTTCTAGGAATATATCTTAGTCAAGCGTACTAAAAGAAATTACTACATATCCAAGGATAATTTCCAGATTAAAACACTCGGCCATAAATCAGATTCAGGACTCGGATGATAGTGTTACAGTGGATCCACGTCGTGACTGGGTCGGAAAAGTTATGCTGCATCGCTAGGCGCATCAGGTAGTGAGCTGTTGAAAAACATGGGTACCATTGAAAATAAACGAACCGAGATATACCGCCATGATGCACGTATAAAATCACGTATGTTGCTCCGGTCGGGCAATACTGCAGAGCCGGTCTTCTCGCCGAAACAGACTGAATGTAGGAGCTCCGCTAATTCTTTATTCGCCGCCGCCATGGGAAGGATTTCGGGGAGAAAAACGAGGGCGGAATCGGTTCCTCTCCTGTGTATTCAGGTAGAATCAGTTTATCTGCGTTTTTTAAGAACTATCGCTTGGACTCACCCTAATGAGAGACATTGAGTAAGATCGTATGCAAAAGCGGTATAAATTTCCTTATTTGTGCCACTGCTCCCGCTTTCCGAAGAGTCTGCGACTCGGAGGTAGTCATATGCTGATGACAGAAGTTCAGTCCATTCTTCAGTATCGAGGTCACGTATATAGATATGGAAAGCAGAAAATAAAGCCTTGATTTTTCTGCTGTCATCGCGGTCCAAATGTAGCGAAAATACTGCGTAATAAAGTTGCATGGAGTATCGCAAAAATAACTCAGGGAAAGTTACGGCCACAAGCAAGTGAGACCGAGTGCGATCTGGATATTTGGCAAGGTGAGCAACGAACCAGGTCGTACCAACGTATTCTTGTCGATAGAGCCGCAGTCCATTCTTGAATCGAAAAGTTGGTTTTTTTAATTCCAAGAAGAATATGGTTGCTTGAATAACTACACACCTCTTTCAGAAGTCGCTCAGGTAGCGGTTTTGAGTCGATGAAGTCTTGGATAGCCTGGTGAATCCCATAATTGCGAAACCTGGTGTACTCAGTCTTAGAATGGGTAAAATATAAGAGAGCGTCCGTGAGTTCATGGTTTCGGGGGGAGTGCTGGCAGTCTTCCAATAGCTTCTCTAGAACGTCATGCCGTCTTCCAGAATCTTATGAACGAATATCATTGATACACAGGAAATAAGAATATCCAACAAGCGTACCATTCGCGTAAGGTTGAGAAGACAGGTATTTTATCCACTGTTTCGCGTACCTTGTACGCATATCAGGACTATACAGGTGATATTTCTTGCTCCGATTTTTATCGCACAGGAAATCGACAAGAGACCCGTGGTGAAATTGTATCTGACCTGGGGTATCTGGGACGTTAAGGAGGGCATGTAGGTCAACGAGTGCGGTATGTATGTCTCCCCAGCTGTATCCAAAAACGTCATGCCAGCTTGCTTCGAGAGGCACTGCCCAGTCTTGCATGGAAAAGAACAATATTTCCAGAGCCTGTGGTGTGTCCTGGACAGCTGAGAAAATTTTGTGGTACACCGCGTCCAGTCCCGCGAAGGGTGTATCGGATTCGAAACCCGTCGTCTTGCTCAAGATGTTGTTCAACCTCTCAATCGGATTATTGCTAGGCGACTGGATGTATTTCATGACCGTTACGGAATAGATGAATTGCCCGGACGATTTTTTAGCAAGTTCCTCGAGATGTCGCTTGGATGGCCAGTTTTCATGTATTTCGAAGCGGCGCGGATGAGATGCTCTGATCTCCTGAAAACCAGCTTCGAGGGCGAGAAGAATGTCCTCCTTAGGGCAATATCTGTCGTCCAAAGGAAGTGTAATTGTGTGGTTACTTAAATTCCCGACGCTGAAGGTGTTTCGGATATGTCGCTCTGGGCGACTGGTGATCAGGAATCGCAGGAATCCAGGAACTATCAGCCTATGAGCGGGGTTCGAGGTATAAAGCGCGTCGTGTAACATGTTGAGAATATATCGCTGTGCCGCCGGGTGCCTACTTTCGTCCAAGGCATCAATGATAACGACCCTGGGTTTGCTGAACTCGTAGGAGAAGGCCGTTGAAGCAGCCGCACTGTTCAGAGGGTTGATGATCAAGGACCTGAGTTGCACATCCAACGACCTTGTAAAAATGAGGGGATCGTCGCACACAGCTTGACGAACAAATGCGTCAAGGAATTGCATGTGCTGTGCCAGTTGGTAGGCGATGGTCGCGATAAAATTAGTTTTGCGGTCGTCGTCTTTCAGCTCTGGCGCCTGTCCTGAAAAAAAGAACGTCCCTCCAAGGCAGTCTTTCTCATCACATATGTTTGCAATGGTATGGGCGATGCTCGACTTTCCTGAGCCCGCTGGGCCATGGAGCCATAAGAAGAGCGCAGGGTTACTGCTATCCCCAACCCAGTCCATGATGACGTTTTGCACCACTTCGCGAGTTCGAGGCAAGCACTTCGGTGCGTCATAGAGCGCGCACGGAGCGTTATGGAACGCAGCCGTTATAACGTGGTCCTGAAGCATCTCTATTCCCGACGGTGCTGACAATAAGACGATATCCTGATATTAGTACAACCCGGGTAATATTCGTTGCAGTTATATCACGAGCCACATACCGGGTTTATGGGCTGCTGCGTTGTTGTTTATATAGGCATCGCCATGAATGATGTGGAATGAGCTGTCGATAATGGTAGGCCTTTGCGCGTTCATAAACATGCTGGATCCCTGGCCAGCCACGCTACCAGCGTTTGTCGCAAGCATCATGCAAGCGTTGATTGAGAATGAAGATCGGTGATGGATGCTAAGGTAAATGGTCTCTGATGAGTATGACAAACTCTGATTCTTCAATCCGGCATGTGTTGGACATGTGTAAAAAGGTTTCCAGACTTGACTGTGAAGATTGAATTTATAATAATATCGCATCGAAGGCATGCCCTGAGCACGTGGAGATTCGGAGGAGACCGATTCTATGTATTCGAATTCGCAGTAAGTATTGACAAAAGGGACAAAAAGAGTAAAATACATAACAAGTTCTGAGCTAGTACAAGTATACAAGAGCTATTGGTATACAAAAGGTTTGGCTATTAACTTTGTTTACACGCCGTCTCACCATTTCATCTTCTGGTAACGGGACAGGAAACCAAAAATATTAGTATAAACCGTTACGAATATGCCATGAACGTTGGCCAGAAAATGGCCTGCAAATTCATCTCACTCTTCAGGCCGTATACTATATCCAACGCATCCGGGGAGGTCCGAATATCTGCGAGGTAAGTCCGTCAATGCAACCATCATTCACAGAGCAAGTGCAGCTGACCATCTTTCGTTGACACGTATCCCATACAAAGAGGACCTTTCATTGCCCAGTGGCGATGCGGGAGGTGCTCGAGGAAAATCGGGTGCCATTTTTTCTCGAGTATGTCCTTTGCGCGCTGGCATAAGTCCGCCTCCAGCGAGTTCGGGGGGTATCGCATGTTAGCGAAATGCTGGAGAGTAAAATGTATGCCGACAGCCTGTCAAGCGAAAAAAAGAAACGGGGTGAGTCAAGCAAAACAAAAGGACGATACAACGAACATAAATATGCGCTGGATCATCTATTTGTATTGCGTCAATGAGGGAAAGGGTGGCGTCCACCCGATCAATTACTTTCTTGCTCAGCGACTTGTCGCGCGAGGTGATTTTCCCGAGTCCACCATTTATCAGGTCTGGGATTGCGAAGATAAGCTGCGTTTTAGCCACGGCCAGGTGCGATGAAGTGACGCTAGTGCACCAGCCCTCCAATTCTGCTTGTTGTCGATCGCACCAAGGAGGGGTGGTCGCATCGAAATAGACGGAGAGATTTTTCAAGGGCTGGATTTTGCCTGGAAGTGATACAGCTTCCTCAGTTTCCTCGCTTTCCAGTTCACAGCGGAAAGCAGCGAGTTCGTTCAAGGCTTGTGAGGTTTCAGCACTGACTGCTTCCTCGATGTAGAACCGACACGATTCGAGCCGTGGAACGAGGGGTGTGGAGCTGTCCTTGTAACTTAGACTAGCGATATCCACAAAATTGTTGGATTTCGTAATTGTGGTATCGAGGTCGACTAGCTCGGGCGTCAATTTTAAGAGGCTCGTTAGATCGCCTGGTTCGATGAACTCTGTTCTAACGGAGAGGGTCTTGAGTCGACAAGGGGTATTTGATCGCGATATCAAGGTCGCCAGACGGGCTATCAGATTTCCTAATGGCGCCACTGCCCGTATTTCTTCGATAGCCGGGAGCGTGAGGTTGTCCAGTGAATTTCCAATCGACTCGTGCTGGAACTTGACTTGCAGTTTGACGAGATGTGGGAGGGTAACCGCAGGGAACACAATGAGATCAGACAGTTCCAAGATTGTAAGCGACTCCAATAGAGCGGACGAAATGACCTGGCTCATCAAATTTGAGGCTATGCGTCGCTCTTTGTAGTGTACAAGCTGGGAGAACGGCAGCTTCACCTCTCCAACGAAGGGGCCGCTAACAGAGACTGTTTCTAGTTGTGGGGCAATTTCGAAGGTATCAAGAGGCGCTGATGGTCCGTCAAAATATCTGTGCCATGGTGTTTGCAATGTCAGGTACTTGAGAAGAGCCAGTCGGCCTCTGGCGGCTCCCAAACCAGCTATAACAATCGGCGTTGCCTCCATCGTAAGCATCTGCCATCGGTCGGAATGTGGCAGCAAGATATCAAGAATGGGATGGCTTTTCTGATCGTAGTAGGGAGACCAAATGTAGATGTCGAGGGGTGTCTGGCCAGAGCGTCGCAAGAGCTCCGTGACATAGTCAACTTGGCGTTTGGTAGCTGGCCGTGATTTCTTGAGTTGCAGGGTCGGGATGTAGCTCCACAGGCTTGACATAGACAGCGCACTCGCCCGCCAGTGCCGACATACTTGGGAGAGCCACCATGGAAGCTCGGACACCGATCGGTACCGATTATGGAGTCGGACATGGAGGGTCGCCCAGACGAATATTTCCTGCAGGATTTCGAGGGGAAGACGACGCAGAGGCGAGATTATACCACGGTGCTGTTGAATAAAACGCGTCGCCTGGCCAATTTTGTGTCGCGTCACCGTCTCCCACCCGCGGTTCGACCGTCCTGCCACAATCTTCCGATCCAGCTTTTGTTTGAGCTGCGAGACTGTTAATTCGGCATCCGCAATAGCCTTTTTCACGAGGACGATGTCGGAGTCAGACGGGGGTGCGTTCGTCTGAAGAAGACTGGGCACTGGTGTTTGTGGAAGCTTCAACTTGGAAACACCTGGTAACGACGGAATGATAATGTCTTTGGCTGCGCGTGCTGCTTTCCGCCTCGACAGCCTTGCCTTGTCCTGCATTTTGGACATCTTCTTCCGCCATCGATCCTTCCATATAGCAGTCGCCTGTCTGATTGACAGCTTCACTGAGAAGATCGTGAGCCTCAGGCTCAGCAACTTGAGCTGTAGGTAGGCGCCCGGGTTAGCAGCGAATTACGTGCAACGTAAGGGAAAGAAATAACTTGCCTGCAACCACAGACGCATCGATGGCGAGGGTATTGAGGGTATACAATGTTGATACAATGATTATTAGTAACACTTTTCTATATCATAGGGAACGTAGGTGAAAGAAGCTGAGTGGACAGCAACGGAGTACGAGGACGTCGCAACTCGTAATTAAGGCTGTACGCTTGGCACTGCTTCAGCTCGCTCGTGAGCCTGAGAGAAAGGCTATAAATACATTTATCAGATAATCAGTGCAAATGCGCGTCACCCTGAGTGGCATGATGGACAGTTACCCTTGTGTAATCCAGTGAAGATCTGCACAGAATATGGGAAGCCAGGTCGTCGGTAAAACGAGGGGAAGGAAGTATTAATTGATTTGAGCCTAGCTCATATATCATATCTAGTCGGTATCGTATATAAATAGTATCTACTGTTGATGTACTGAATCCTAGTGAACCCTGTAGTGAACCCTGTCACTAGGGCCTGTGTCATAATTCGTTCATACTGGGGGCATAAAGTAGCCGGCCTTGTGTGGCCAATAGAGAGAAATTCCATATATGCCAAGATGGACCGGCCAGCGGGCTTCGTCGGTGGTCATGATGTCCGCCAGGCCATACACGACGCTCGAGGCGTCTCGCGACGTCCGACATTCTGGAGAAGCGACCGTTAGCTTTCCTCTCAGTCCGGGGACAATGAATGTGAAGTAGTACCGTGATCGAGTGGGACATAAACGAGCGAATAGGGACCCTGGAAACACCAGTGAATGTTCTGCAGGCTCGCGAGGAGGATCGGGTCCCATTTCGCCAAAATGCACTTCGCGCGTGGAGCGAAGCCATGCTTGTCCAGCGCAGGATCGATATCGGCTAGAGTCTTAAGCGCTAGATGGGCACCAGATGTCTACAGGCGTCACAAAAATATATGAGTACTATCCCGAGAGAGCCATGAAATAAAACACGCACATAGATATCTTTTGCAGTCTTGACACTAATATTTCCGAGGTCACTGAGCACCTGGCGGATTTTCTCCGTCGACTGATCCCTCCCCAGAGACAACACGCGCTCGGGTTTAGGGTGCGCCGTCACGCGGAGTAGCGCCGCAAGGTGCGCGCCGTACTTCTCCAGCGTCTTTGCTGTCGAAGTGGGCACCCAGTCCTCCAGTTGCCGCTGCTTGAAATGGCTCCACGGCGTGTCGTCGACCTGGTTGAACACGGAGTAAATACACAGCGTCATGCGTGCATCGCGTGGCGCGGTCTCGCAGCGTGCCGTAGCGAGCCGGTTTAGTGCCATGCGCGTCTGGGCATTGGTGAAGCGCTCGATGACGAAATCGAACACGAACTTGCAGGAGCGCAGGAGCGGGACGAGGCACTCGCCGGGCGCTGTGTTTGCGAGTTTGAGGATGTCGAAGTGCGGCGGGCAGCTCGCGTCGAGGTAAATGAGGTCGGGTACCAACTTGAGCAGCGCTGTCAGCTGCAGCGGTTCAAGTGTTCCTGGACGTATATTGAGCGTCTTTAGGCATGGCCTGCCGGAGTGCTTGAGCATGGCCATGAGGCTTGGAACGATGCTGGGGGACGTGAATGGAAATGCGACCGTGAGCTCCTCGAGGGCAGGCACCTTCAGAGCGTCGAAGCAGTGCATCGTGGCGTCCTGCGCAGGGAGATTGGCGACCACCTCTAGCCTTTTCAGGGCGGGGAGCGTCACCGGCGGGAAAACAATACCATACGTCTGCTGACTGATCATGAGTGTTTCCAATGATGTGTAGCTGGCGATCTGCGACATCGTCCGCTCGGTGATGCACAGGTGCTTGTAGTGCTGCAACTGCGCGAACGGCAGCTTCAACGCGCTGGGCACCGCCCCGCTGACGTGCACCCGGCGGAGCAGTGGCGCATGCTCGAACATGTCCAGCGGCTCGGGGACGGGACAGTACCCGGTGCGAACCTGCAGCGACAGCATCTTGAGCAGCGGAAGCCGATCCCTGATGCCGCGCAGACGGACAATAGACGCGTGCGGTATGCAAATCGACACGGTCGACCAGCGCTCGGCGTGCCGGGCAAGCAAATCGAGCGCAGGATGCCAGTGCGCGCTCTCCCGGGTCTTAGAATCGTCCGTGTTGATGGTGACGGTCAGCGGCGCGTCGCCCGAGCGCCGTAGGACCTCGCTCAGGCAGGCGACCTGCTGCTGGGTGCGCTTGGGGTCCGGCGCGGGAAGCGTCACGGGCGGTAGGTCGGCCCAGAGGGACGAAAGACCGAGGGTGGCGTCCCGCCACTCCTGCGAGACCTGCGCGAGCTCCCACCGGCGCGCGCGCACCTCTTGAAGGGGCCGCCCGACGGCGCTCCATGTGACGATCTCTTCAAGGATCTCGGGCGGCACGCGGCGCACCGCAGACAGCAGAGTATTGTGCTGCTGGATGTAGTCCCGCACCCGGAGATAGGTAGGGTTTTTTTCGATACCATGCTCCCAGAGGTGCTGTGGGGTCCCCTTGGGCGTTGTCGGCGAGCGCGCGAGTTCCGTGAGTTCCGCCTCTGCGCGCCGGATGGCGTGGTGAATCAGGGCCGTCTCTTCCTCGGAGGGGGCATCGTTGGATACCAATAGGTGCGGCACGGGCGACAGCGACAGGGGCTCCGGCGACTCCGCTGGTACTGTCAGTCGCGGGGTAGCAGTGGGCGCTTCCACCCGCGGCTTGCCCTTTACGCTCTTCCTGAGTTTGCTTTGCAGCGCAAGCATCGGTCAGTGCGATATTGTGGAGAAAGGAAAACGTTGCTCACCCGTGAAGCATAGTTACCAAGTGGGACTTGGGCTCAGTGATCTATCTCATGATCACGTCAAGAACAAGCCATTTTTGAGCAAAGCTCGTCCGTCTAATTGTGAGTTATCTGGGCGGTGCTTGAGTACTCACATTGCCCGGGTTGTCCCCGGGTAACGAGAGGGTGATCATAAAAGATACCGTACATTAATCCTTCCATTGCGCAGAGGCTCGTTGACTCTCGTTAATGGCAGGAGGTTGCGAGCAGGCTGCCCGGCATTGCCCGGGATCCCAGGCGGCCGACGGAAGACATATCTAATCTGATAAGGACTGGCCTCCCCGTCCGCGCCACTGCTGTCTTCAAACGGCGAGCATATTACTCAGAAAATGAGTTGAGCATTTAGATATTAATACAATTCATATGCAGATAGACTGTGTTATTAGGATAGAGAGACAGCTGTACCCTTAGATCTTCATGGGCGCTTAATAGACTGTCAAGCGCCGGAAGCTCGTCCGTGTTCTTGACACGCAGGGACTCGGAAGAAGCTCCGACTATTACCCCCTCTATATTCCGACTCACCCACTACATAACCTCATGTTGGAGCACACCAGTCGGAAGGCAGCCGTCCCCAAGCCCCCACACTCCCCGTAGACGCATGCTGGCGTAGACGCATGCTAGCATGCTGCTATCTGCATATAATTATTACCTTGCAAGTTCCGATGCTCTTCTGTGCTCATTGTTTTACTATGTGTCTTCCAAATGAGCGCTCGGCCGCTGTCGGTGTACGACTTGGAAGTAACTGAATAAGGCAACATCGATCGCAACGCAATGCATGGAGCTCGATGCGGGTGCTCAGTCTGGCCAACATGCATGCACAGACAGCGCATCCTGCGAGCATTTAAATTCCAACTCATTGACATGAGCACATGCTGGCGCACAGAATTAAGGGGGTACATAGCGCGAGGCACGGGAATCTATGTATATCCTCGTGCGGGGCCACATGCGATAGGAAAGGATAGGAACCTATGGGAAGACGGTCCCAAAATGTCAATGCGTATGTTCAGGGTAATAATAAAACTCGCCCGCAGTATTTTGGGCAAACCTTTGTCTAAAATATCTTTCGTGGAATAGAACAGAGTACAACCACGCCGGTGAATTCGCGCCGTATTTCCTCCCCTCTCCACCAACACTTTGGTACTGATCGGCATGCTTTTCAAAGTATACGGCTGCCTACTTACTGCGCCTCGCTTTATTGTTCCATCGGCAAGATATTTCTGTCCTCTCCGATGATTACGTTGTTCATGCATATTCATCACGCACCGCGCTAAGTATGTGCGATGTCCTGCGATGTCCTGTTTTCGAAATATGTAACGAGGTATTATTAAGTCAAACGTTCACCGTATCTGGAACCCATGGGAACCCCGCTAGAAATAGCCCATCGCTCCAGCATCATCACGCTCACTTAAGCGTACCGGCGCGCTGGTCTGCGCGTGCCCGCGTTCTCCGTCTGAACATGCGCTCTCAAGCGCCGCAGGCTCATTTAGGATTTACCTTCCATTCCAGGGTACATCGATGTGTTTCGGGTGATTTGGGGATTTACTTTTTGAAAGCCGACATCGCGCTAGGAACATACTTAGCACTCAGGAGCGGCTGCGCAGTGCGCAGTCAGTTGTTGGGTGATCCGTCATAAGGCCATCTATCACAAATCTATCATTATCATTAAACAATGCCAATTTTTAGATAGGAAATCTATAAGTAAATGTTTTTCTGTATCTATGTCGACTGGTTTATTATGCGCAGCTCGCATTTCAACACTTCAGAATGATGATACACCGGCGCGCACTCCTGCCAGATGGAAATATTCGAAATCAGTACGCCATCTTTATATTTTATCACGTTTCGCAGATTGGCATTGCACACGCAACTTGAACTCTCGTATAAGCGCGTCATGCGCTGAGTAATTGATTCGGACATGCCGGCGATTTTGATGGCGATCATCGATGATGTAAGTAGATTAGACCGCTTACAGGACTTGATGTTACATATAGCGAGATGGCGTGAGTTCAGAGCTGTTCAGATCTGAAAGTCCGGGATTGCAAAAACGCAAGTGGGAGCGGAAAAGAACAAGAACTCGGCTGTTACAAGTATGAGTATTTTTGAAATACATAAATATGCCTGGCAGGGTATATTTTACGAAGTATTTTTAGACGCTCAGTGCAGACTCACAAAGCCTTCCCCCTTCCCGCTCTTAGTAAAGACACTAGATTGACCCAGAAGCAGCTGACGACAGGTGCCTTGGAACATCTTATTCGTACGGGGATTTCATAAATGTGGTGGTTACTTCACAACTGTGCGAGAAAAAGCGAGAAGCTATATTTAATCCGCACCCGGGTTGAAGGCGGACAGAGGCGGACCATCTATCATACCAGAATAGAGCGATGGTGATTCTGGAAGCCAGAAAGAGTGTCAGGCTGTCCGTCCACGGGGGCGCCTGCGGCAGAGGTCAGGCGCCGACAGAGGGGGAATGAAATCAGAACTAGCGAGACTGAGCACTGTGGGCGGAGCGTGTGTGATGACGAGAAACGTGATGCGAGAAATTGAAACTCCGCCGTGAAGGGATGGCTCGTTCGTGTGAATGCGTTGTTAACCTCATCCGTTCCTCCTCCTCCTCCTAATTTTTTCCGCAAATTGGGCTCCCCATTGTGCTCCCCGCCGCGACGGGCCTCACAATATACTCTTCGTCTCTGGCGTCGTATTCACTCCTTTATAGCCCCCATTCAACGCCCACCAAATGCTCTACTTGACATCTGATGATTTTCCAATATGTATGTGTCTGACCGTTGTGTCGTTGGCCAGCACGCTCACCGCCCCAAACCACAGTCGTCCCGTTTGGTGTTATAGGGTAAGCATGGCGGGTACATGGTCGTCTATGGCGGGCGACCGTGCTTGTTGCTAACGTTGGCTGACCTTCCTTGTAGGTTCTACCGATACTTGTGGTATCTAATCCGTTTCGCCGCGGCGACAGCCTACCGGCCCATACCTTTGCCTGAAAACCCCACGTATATCGCCTCAGAGGATGTCACCATCATCGTGCCCACCATTGACGCTGGCGAGGAGTTCAAGGAAGCCGCCAATAGCTGGCTCGTTGGCAAGCCGAAAGAGGTTCTCATCATCACCGAGGAGAAGATGCTTGGTCCATTGCAGGACCTCGCCAACCAGGTCGACCCGGAACGCATACGAGTACTCACTGTCCCCTTTGCGAACAAACGGTTACAGATGAGCCACGGCATCAAGAACACGACAACCGACATCATTGTGTTTGCCGATGACGACGCTATCTGGCCGCCCACCATGTTGCCCTACATGCTTGCCTGCTTCGAAGACCAGAAGGTTGGCGGTGTCGGCACGTCACAGCGCGTGCAGCAGGTCGGGAACCGAATGACCGTTTGGGAGGTATTGGCCGCATTCCGTCTCACTATCCGCAATATAGAAATCGCTTCTTCAACGCACATTGACGGTGGAATTCCCTGCCTCTCAGGACGCACTGCCGCCTACCGGACTGTCATTCTCAAGGACCCGGAATTCCTGCACGGCTTCACGCACGATTATTGGCTCGGCAAATACCAGCTGAATTCCGGTGACGACAAGTTCCTAACACGGTGGATGGTGAGCCATGGTTGGAACACTTACGTTCAGTGCTGCAAGGAGGTGGAGCTACTCTCGACGATGAAGCCAAACTGGCGTTTCCTTAAGCAAGTTCTCCGCTGGACGAGGAACACGTGGCGTTCTGATTTGCGAAGTCTCTTCACCGAACGGTATATCTGGACGTCTCACCCTTACGTGGCTTACACTATGGTGCGTTTAGCGTATGCCAAGCTTTCCTAGTCTGATCGGAGACGTCCTGCAGGTCGACAAGCTTTTCAATCCGCTCACGCTCCTCGTTGGGCCGGTTCTCGTCTCGTATCTCATCTACAAAAGTACAATTCCCATTGACCAGGGCGGATATCATCTACCATGGTGGTGAGTCTTTTGTCTTGACTCTTCCTTGTCGTTGCTTTGCATGTTTCGGTGCAAACCTTGTCTGCGTCGCCTTCCTGTTATCCAGTGCTTCCGTTACGATACTAAGCATAATTTCAACAGGAACATTCTCCTCTCGTACTTTGTCTGGCTCTCCGCAACGCGTACCCTGAAACTACTGCCGCATCTGTGGTACCAACCTGAACACGTCATCTACGTACCAGCATTCATCGCCTTTGGGTACTACTTCGCCATCATGAAAATCTATGCGCTTTGTACTCTACACGAGGTGCGTTTCATTTCCTATACTTTCATTTGTTTTATGTGGACGTTTCTTTGTCCCTACCGAGCTTGTCTGTTATTCTTTGATCCCGCTCGGCATTATCCTTATTCGCGCCCCTTTTCCAATTATCCAAATCGGAAGGCTTGGCATTGTGGTTCTCTGCCAGAGTCTTGGCAATACTAGCCAGGGGTCATCGACGACCTTCGTAGACTCGAAAGGCCTTCGCCGGTCTGCCAACTGGCGGTGATGTTCGCCATACGGGGTTCTGGTGCCTTTCTCATGCCCGTGGGTGCCGATTTGGGGATGGTGCTTACGAGGCTGCCTGATCTTTTTTTGGCGCACATATTGGTTACCCAATACTCACGAATCTATTTTTCCAGACCGGATGGGGAACTCGTGCCGGTATCGGCGATGCGTCCGCCGCCACCGCTGCGCTAGATGCGCAGGACAAGATACAGGAAGAAGAGAAACACCACGGTTACCCGCAGTCTGGTGCCGCCCAGCGCCAACGGCAATCGTATAGCGGGGGTGCAGCATTGTCTTCGGCGCCAGAACCTTCGCCGTTCCGAGACCAGCCCTCCCCGTACCGCGACTTCCCGTCACCTAGTCCTGATTCTAATGCAGCAGGCGCTAATGGGTACGCCACACGACACACGGGCCGAAAAGAGAGCGTGAGCCAACAGCGGAGGCGAGGCGGGGACGACGAGGTCGAGATGCAGGTCGGCTTCGCACGGTAGCAGACACGGACGCAGAAAAGGATAGGTTAAGTTATGGTTATGTTTTGGTCTCAGGCAGGATGGTCGGTGGAGAGCAGACTGCTCGGAAGGCGCTCGGGGCTCATGACATTTTCCTATTTATTAGATGGTGGCGGGCGTTGGCGCCGCCCACTGTTTTATTTTCTTCCGGACCAGTGACATTTCTGTACTTAATCTTGGCCGTCTTTCGTCTCTCCTCTCGCTCCCCGTCCCCCTCCCTCCAGCCTATGTTGCCTCTACCGTTTGTCTCTTTCCTTCCACCCATACGCGTCTTGGCTATATTACATCGCACCCACCCGCATTCGCCTTCCCCCCGCCGCCGTGTCGCGCACTTTCCCATTAATGACAGAATATCCCTCAATACCCACACGCGCCCTTGGCCCGGCAGTCAGCCCATCAGCGGCCTATCCTGTTATCCGTCCGAGCACCTACATACACCATACATACAGACTCCCAACCTAAATGCGCATACATTTCCTTTCTTCTCTGGCTTTGGCTGATGCCGGGCGGTGCTGCTTGGTACTCACTGCTTGGCGTTTGCGTATCGGCGGACTTCGATATTCAATATGGCGCGTTGGACTTGGTACGCTGCGCTGCTCTGACATCGTGATTGTTACTGCCGCCCGACACACGGGCGGTATGCGATTCGTTGTAATATTATCATTGGGTTACTTGGGGTCGCCGATTAGGTCCAGGAGGAAGCCGCCTGGATAAATTTACTGAGCCGCGAGCGCTGTGCGAGTCGCAACCCACCGTCTAACCGTCGTATGCCGTGTGCTGCGCAGCGCGGCCCCGTCGGTAATTGGCCACCCATGCCCGCACCCCAGTCGGCTTACTTGTAATAATAATATCAATGGCAGACTGCTCACTGGCAGTGTGTGTGCGCGGCAGAGGGCAGGTCGATGGATTTTGATCATCATGGGATGGATTTTTGAGCATGATGGTGTACGCCCGTTGCTACATGCAGGACGTTTGCGTGTTGTCACATAAAATTTCAAATCAATCTGTTCTAACCAACATAATTGCTGTACAGAATTTTGAAGTCTGATGTTGTTTGGCAATATTCATTCCGTGTACCCTTCTCTCTTTACAAAAAAAGGCAGCCCCGAAATGTATTCAATCCCTGCAATATTTTGAGTACCTACAAGTAAAAAGGTAGAGTGGGGTCAATAGAATACTGAGTTAACTGAGCTATATGCATAGCTGAATAACAACAGATCTTGTAAATTACTTCGAAGTTAGCATGAGTCTGAGGTCCCCCGAGTGAGTGGAAGGTTTAGACCGACATCTCCATAAAAAACCGGTGCTTTTTAGAGCTTTGTTTATACACATGTCCATCGGGAAATTGGGGGCCCAATGATTTTCCCAGATTATTTTGGTGATTAGTCATCATTCTGCACACTTGTGTTTTTGCAAAATATACGATTCTCAATGCTTACCTTCATGTTGCACACTTACTGACCATGATCCATTCACAAAAGTCTCGAGTGCTGTAGTTTATCTATCTAATGTAATCATAATTCTTTTTAGAAGATTTCATATGTTCTTCACTCAGCTGGCATCTGACCAGTGATGGTCAGTACTCCATCAGAATTGCAGTTAACTGAATAGGCTGGGGCATGTAAAGAAAACTTGTCTGACTACGAGCCACTCACAAAAGTCTTGAACGCCGTAGTTTATCTATCTAACTTAATCATAATTCTTTTTGAAAGATTTCGTATGTTCTTCACTCAGCTGGCATCCGAACAGTGGTGGTCAGTTCTCCATCAGAGTTTGAGTTGATTGAATAAGCTGGGGCATGCAGAGAAAACTTTCCTGACTATGAGCCAATCACAAAAGTCTTGAACACTGTAGTTTATCTATATACTATGACCATAATTCTTTTAGCAAAATATCATATGCGCTTTGCTCAGCTGGCATCTGAGCAGTGATGTCAAGACTCCTTCAGAGTTGCAGCTAATTGTGATTTGTATGACATTATTAATAAAAAGAGCATGTTACGTGGATTTATATGCTCTTATAAGCACGGGCGCCTGTCAACCCGCGCGGGAAGAGGCGCCTCTTTGCTGATCCTACAGATCAGCCCGATTAGTAGTCAGCAGCCAGTCATGATCGCCTTAGTATCGAAGTTGCAGTTGGCTGTGTCGAGCTTATCTACGCGAAATATACCTTCTTTAATGCGAGACAAAAATTACATTCTAGGAGATTTTGATATTCTAAGGTAATGTTTCAATGAGGTTACAAATACCATTTATTACACATCAAGAAAGCAAGAGAAGTGCCGTATGTTACAGGAAAGGAGCAAGTAGAATTATATTACAGAGAGAATGTGTATCTTCAAATTTCGAATGGTCCCTAAAGCGTGGTGTCAGAATTTTACTCAGGCGTAGACACTAGAAACCACGTCGTAACGTACCGCCAAGGGAACTATTTCCTTTTCAAAAAGTCTCCTTTTCCACATCTTACCTCCACGAAAATACGGAGCATAGTCGACACGCTTGGCTGCATCAACGTGCATCCACCATCGATTCCTCAATGCACATCCACCCTTCATTGATTGGGAGCACGCTGAGGTGGTGGCGAGGTAGCCGTACGCAGTATAATGATTGGCGTCCGTTTGGCTGTTCACTGGCGTCAACCGGCGGGCGCGATATCGATTCTTCAAGCGATTATCAGAGTTATGGAGGCAGGGCTGGCTAGAAAGATTACGGTATTAGACCTATTATTGAAGGTATCTAGATAACTTACTTGATTACAACGGCCCATTTGCGGGGGCCATCGAAATTGGCGCTGATCTGCGTATGCATCTTTTCGATGGCGTCTCGGAAAACCTGGATTGCATTTTGTCGTTTGGGCAGTGATTTCCTTTTCGAAAGAACCCCTCGCGGTAAGAAGAACTCATACGACGATGAGGGCCCTTCTATGTAGAATGGTCAAAAATTGTATGTAATACTATTAGAGATGGTACTTACTGGCGGCCATCATGTTGAGGAGAAGCTCTGTCATAAATGTGCGTCAGTCCAGGGACATTGAAACCAGAGAGGTGTACTTACTGCTTGCCATCATATCGGAAGTCGTGAAGGAGGCGATTTAGTAACAGGCGTCCTCGTAGGGCAGTCACGGCCAAACGTTTGTAAACGAAGTTTGATTGCTCTGCGCGGGCCTGAGGCCTTCAAGCGCCAATAACATCTCTTTGCACCGTCTACAATCTCTCCACGGTCGCGTTTCTGCTAAGTTCGCCAGTGCCCCTCCCGCCCTGCATTTCCGCCACACGCCGTCCTCCGCCTGTGCCCCTGCCTGTCATGTCCTACCGTCCGCCTTCTTGCTGTAGCGTGCACTCATCCCCGACATTCGAGCAACCCTCCACGGGTCCCGGTACCTGTGAGACTACGTCCAATGTCGAGATGCGCGGGAGCTGTCAGCGGTCGGCAAGACTCCAATACCGCCTGTGGGCTGCGCAATACGCAGACATCGACCATGCAGTCCACTTGCATGTATGCACTGGAGGCACTCGTCTATGGGCGCCGTGGACGCGCGTGCTCTTCCCGTAGCTCGACGGGCAAACAAACGCGGTACAACGTCGTTCTTTGAGCCCTTCGCTCCTCGCGGATGGCTGCCTTGCTTCCCGTTCGCGCTTCCCATGCACGGTCGAGCCCTCATCTGTCGCCTGGGACGGCAGAGGCAGAAGCATCTCTGCAAACGCATCTCGAGACGCTGCACTCCACGCCGGCCCTCGCGCTCCTGCCCGCCGCGTCGCTCGGCGGCGGCGGCGCCCTCCTACCTTCACCCGCGTCGTCCTCACTGCCTTCCCCGAGTACGGGTACGCAAACACGCTCGGTACGTTGGTTGTTCTGCGCCATTGTTTGATGTGCCGCGGCTGACTGCGCGCCGTGTAGATCTGCCGTACCACCCGCCATTTGACTTTGAGCTGCCCGACTACGTGCAGGCTGGGAGGACACTCCTCGGGCTCGCGCATGCGCTGCCGTACGACGAGGTGCCGGTGTCTGATTTTGAGGTGGCGCGGTTGTACAGCCCGACGTGGGATAACATACCGCTGCCTGAGTTTGGTCTGTCTATATCATACATGCCTCTGCGCGTGCGCCCCGTATGATAGAATCTGACGATCGGTTCTACCTCGCGCAAGGAATCGTCCGCGCCAGCCCCCTCGAAAGCGAAGCTCGAGAACCCGCTCGTGAAAGCCCCGCGCGCATTCTCGACTACGCGCGCGCCGCGCGTGGCGGCATCGCGCTCTGCTCCTTGAATTGCTCCCTCGGACTCGGCGACGTCGACATGTTCCAACCCCAAACCCGCGACGCCGACGCGACCCGGAGCTGCGGCGCGTCGTCTGCCCACGCCTTCCTCTACATCCGCGACTAGACCCCTCCCCGCAGCAAGAGCCAAGGCGCCCCTGACGGCGAAGAACGCCACATCGACACCCCTGGGGCGGTAAACCGTAGGGCCCAAAGCGCCCGTATTAGAGAAGGCACTTTCGGGGACGTGCGCATGCAGTGCTGCCCGCTCGCGGCGCAGACGTAGTCCACGGCATGCCGCGAGTACGGGCCCGCGTGCGCGCAGGGGCCGGCGGGGTTATATCCAAAAATCCACCGGTTTCGGTCAGTCAGTACGCTGGGCGTGAGGGTGGAGGGAGAGAAAGGCGCACTGCGGTGTGGGGACGGCGCTGCGCACGGATATGAGCGTGTATTCGACTAGTATGTGCATGATGAGTGGAGCGGGTGAGTGGGGCGGGGGGGAAAGGCTCACCGTATTTGATGGTGGTTTTTTGGGCTTTGATTTGGGGTTGGACGCGGGGTGGACGGCGGTGTCGGGGATGGCGCGCAGGCGGGCGACGTACATCTGTTTTTTAAACAAAAACATTAGAAATAGGTGGTCAGTGCGGGTGGTGGGACGTGTCAGAGAGCGGGTGCACCTCGAAGCACTTCCTGCAGATCACGGCCAAATCGCACGGCGCCATGTCGGGCGTGAGCTTGATCACACTATCAAATAGCGCGTGGTCGGCGTCGTCGCAGTGTGCATTCTCCTTAATCCCAAAAAAAAGATGGATATCAGCGTCCACGAAAAAGAGACACGCCCAGGATCCGCGCACCATCGCATTCACGTCCTCGTCGCCAATATTCTTATAGCACCCCGCGCCGTCCATCGTGCGGACCATCGCAGAGGTGAGATGCGGCACGGGCGGGCAGGGCGGCGGTGAGCTGGTCGTATAGGCTGGCGTTGGCGTTGGCAGGCGAGGAGGCGTTGGCGAGGGTGAACATGGGGAGGGTGTCGAGCTGCAAGCCGGGCCAGCGGAGGTAGTCCATGGTCGGTGTAAATTATTAATTTTTATTTTTTGGGGGGATGGGTAAGGGGCGCACCGCTGGGACATGCCGACAATGGTAGGGGAGGTGCGCAGGCTCCATCCGTCTATTGCTGTTATGCGCGCTAAGCCGAAGCCCACGGTGGACGATGCGGAGGGGATTGTGTTTGCGGTTGTGGGGTTGGAGATTGACAACCCCATCCTAAAATCCCGCGCCGCCCGCTCAAACTAGCGACGGAAGCCCCTACGGGACACGGCCGGGAGATCCAACGCTGATGTGGCCAACGGCGGTTCCCTGGGTGGATGGCTCACCGATCCGGATGGCCTCCTCGGGCAGGGCCTGTTCCTGCACCTGCACCTCCTCCTCCCCGTCTTGCGCGTGTCGTCCCCACCTCAGCTTCAGCCCATGCGCCTCGAGTAGTGGACTAGGTGCCATGGCCGTGCACGCCGAAAGGCCCGAAATCCTCGGCGAAGCTCGTCGCCGCCGGACCCATCGTGCCGACCTAGTCCGCTGGCCGCTCCGCGCACGCGCTCCCTCTCCTTTCAACAAAGTTGCCTTGCTTCTCCGGAGCCTTCTCGCGCTCCGCCGCCCTATTCGCCGCCTCTTCCAGCGCACTGAACTCTCTCTCTACCTCATCCTTTGCCTGCGCCGCCTGCCTTACCCTCCGCACGTGCTCCTCATGCGCCTTGCATGCGGCCTCCGGGTTATTATCGCGCGTCACATGTGAGCTACGGCCTCGCGGTCCGCGTGGGCGATGTGGACTTGGGCGCGCGTCTAGGAGAGCTCTCCGGCCGAGTCAGGGCGACGGCGCGATTTGGGCTTCGGGGGCGTGATGAATGTGGAGGTGCTGAAGGCTCCGGGGCACTGTTTTCGCGTAGTTGATCTATAAATATGGACGACGGCTGTCAGGATCATGTATCGGCCAGTTACATGGTCCAGACATACCCAAGCAGCTCTCCTTGAGCTTGTGGCAGCATTTAATGTTTGCGAGAATACAGCGGACGCGAAAATGTACGCTATTTCGCAACACGGTCAGCTCAAAACAACGGCTATGGAAACAGCAGATGCTTACGTGTGTCATTAGCCTTTTAATCATATTTGGTGAAATGTAAGTATTCGTCCCTAACCTGGATCGACCGGCATGTTGACCACGCAAGAGGTGGCGGACGAATCGACGGACACGCATGCGCTCTGCGTTGCGGTGGGTACATGCACATGCGCAGTATCATCAGCGCCCACGCTGGCGCTCATTGAATCTGCGGGCGCGTCGACGGGGAAAGCGTCAGCTAGTGATGTGCAGGCTCGGGCTTGAGGCCCGAAGCCCGTCTGAGCCGGGCCCATTTAGGCCGGGCCAAGCCGGGCCCGACAGCCGGCTTTGGCGGGCCTACGGCTTGGCCTCAGATTTTGAAAGCCCAAAGCCCGGGCCTGAGCCCGGGCTTTGGAATAATTTTTTCCTTGCTGTATTASCTTGTATTAACTGTACAAATAAAAAAWTTCTTTCCAAAAATGCCTCCACTACAGCCCTCGATGACACTTTGTGTAATGTTCGAGCCACCGGCCGATGCCGCAGAAGCACGTGACCCACTTACAGCGATGCGCGTCGTTGATTTTGTGGCCTTACAACTACTTTATTACTCCTCCCATTCCTAGAGTAACCTATTGTATGTACTCTATTGGTACTCTATTATATTTAATATGTAGTTTAGCTGTACACTAATTTTTTTTTTTGCTTTATACGCGTCCTCTACAGTTTCTGGTGCAAAAGGCATACACGTGATCAAAGCCCGGGCTCAGGCCCGAGCCCAGCCGGGCCAGGCCGTCCTGAGGGCTTCGGGCTTGGCTCGCAATATTGGCAGGCCCAAGCCCTGGCTTTCAGGCCCAAGCCCGGGCTTTCAGGCCAAGCCCGAGCCCGCACATCACTAGCGTCAGCGTTCTGAGTTATGGTGGGTTTGTCCCGGCGTCGTCCTCCCGCTTGTTCTTCGCGACAAACTCTCCTCAACGAAGAATTCGGACGCTGGTACTCCGACGACATCGACCGCTTCGCGCCTTGGGACGTTAGAGAAACCAGGGTCGTCCACGCCCTCCATTTTTTCGTTGTCCGCGTTCGCCGCCAGCGCAGGGACGAACTCCGACGCCAGTTCATCGACATCGTCAACAGCACGCACCCCCTCGTCCAACTTCATGGTACGTCTTGCTCCAACAGCACGACCACCCCCTCGGGCCCGCCAGCGACTTCCCTGCCGTTGTCCTCCGCGGCCTCTACCCACGCTTTCCACTATCCCAGCCCCAGTTCGATTGGCTGCGGCCCATACCTCCCGTTTGACTCGTAATACGTCTGCCCAGACGCGGTCATGAACGCGTCTATGTCCCTCTCGAGGAGTTACAGCTGCTCCTGGATCTGCGCGGCGTGCTGAATCTGCGTCGGCTCTTTATATTGAGCGATCCGGGCGACGTACCCGCAATCGGCGTATGCAACTGCGAGGGGCGGTACGTGGTGAACGGCCAGGGTGCGCCAGGGTGCTGCTGCTGCTGTGGATGGGTCTGCTGCGACTGTTGCTGGTCGTACTGCCGCATTTGCTGCTGCGAGTACTGGTGGCGGCGGCGTGGTGGGGGTGCGAATACTCCTCGGCGGCGATGTTGCCCTGTCCGGACACATGTCGAAAGCATGCAGCTGCTCAGCCTGCTGGCCCGCCTACTGCCGCAGCGCCGCGAGCGCTTCGATATTCTTGTCCGTGCGTGTTTCCCAGCGTCCGGGCTGCGACTGAGACTGCGATGCGGCCTCGTCCTTGTCGGCGCGGAACAGGCTGAGGCTCCAGCTGCGAAATCTCGACAGCGAGGTTTGTTCATCCGGGTCTAGGTGGTTGTCGGAGTCGTCGCATGCCCGCGCCACGCGCGAGAGGCGAGATGGGGATTGCGATGAAGACGCGGTGCGGGGCTTTGCGTTGTGTATTTCTAGGCCTCGACGGGTTCATCGGCTGCTGCGAACCATACTCTGCTAGAGTCCTTGACATACTGCGGTTCTCTGCGATGAGCTCGACAAGCTCGTCGTCTGTGAGGTTCTCTGCGCCCCTCGCCGGTCACCACTTCCAGTGTTTTCTTCCACGTTTTATGCAGGCCCTTGTATTCGCAACGGCGGTCACGGAACCGTGTCCACGTAGAACAGATTCACGCATTGACACATGATCGCGTTGCGCTCCTCAGGTGGCGAGGTCCATCCGCGAGGTCGGTAAACTGGTCCAAATAGGATTCAATTTGTTGATACACACGTCAGTGGCGGTCCACGTACGTTGAAGGCTTCTGGCAAGTCGTCCGTTCAAACACCATTAATCAATGGAAAAGAGCCTGCCATACAGGTCCTTGACGAAAAGAAGGCAAACATCAACATGGCCGCAATAGGCTTCCACCTACAAAAGGTTAGACTCTTCATGGGGTAGATGCAGAGACACTTACCATCAACAAGGTCTCGCACAATGTCCCGTATCCTCTCCACAGCCCTTGAGTGGAATGATGTTGCACAGCGGGAAAACAAAAGGGTACACATATTTCATGTATAGGTAATGGGTAGCAACTGCATCACCTCTCTACTATCATGCAGATCCCTTTTTGTATCGCGCTGACTTGACATATCATTGACCGCCCGAGCCATTACTACTCTCCGAAACACATTTTATACATATTTGAAAGGCGCGCAGCTTGGGCCACTCGATTCCACGGGGTACCGAGGTTGACATATTTAAATGTATGTACTGACCGAGGAGCCGATGGAGTCCTCACTCTGATTACCCAACAAGAGCGAGAGTGATGTCCACAGCACACACGCCATCAAAACCAACCAGAAGCAATGAAACATGGCCGCTTTCCACAGAGTCCTGCCTGCGACGTAGTGAGACTGGAGTGCATTCGAACCGATGATCTCTGGCGAAGATACAAGCGGGACCTATTTCTTTGTTGAGACTTGAACACGGAGTTATGGACTGGGTTGAGTACCTCAAGGATTACCGGGTTTTCATTATCCTCTGGGGCAGCGGTGGAGGCCACCAGGGGTGTTGATGCCTTGAGTTCTTGTTCTTTGCCTTTCAATTTCAGCGTCTTCTTCTTGGGCTTTGGAGGCGGATTACCCATGCGCATAAATGTCAACTCGTGTATGGAAGGGACCTCGGGCACGTCAGCGGGTATGAAGGAAAATAGAGGTTGAACTGGAAAGGCACCTGCTCTAATAGATGCAATAAGCAAAAAATTCTACAGCCAAAAGATCTGAACTAACCAGGGCCTGGGGTGGTCACGGCGAGCTGCATATTCCAAAGCTGTAGTTTGATGACCTCTTGCTCGAGCGAATGGATCCTATCCCTCAAACGGCTTTCGTTCTGCTGGTGGCATTCGTCTCGTATTGAATTGAACTGCTCGCTACTAATTAGATGTCCGGTACCCTTGTTGGAACTTTGCCCCAAACGGTCCTTGGAAACTTCGTCGCCAATGCACATGTCATCGCGGCTGCCGCCGGAAGTGGAGGACGATTCGTCTTTCATCCAGGGAGTAGAGGAGAGCCACAAGTGAGGTCAAGGGAACGAGAGGCTACGGTCGAGAGAGTAATAAGAATTCGTAGAATCTGGAAAAGCGTAGCGAGATGACCTCAATGTTTTTGTTCATTCTTAAGGGGATTGAAAATGGCGAGACTGGAAAAGATGACCGTAGTTCCCACTGCGGTCGCCTCAGTTCTTACTGCGGCCGAGCTCCGACTGACCTAGTTGACAGACGCCTTCACTCGGGCTGCGGCTGCTGTCTTAAAAGCTGAGTCTGTCTCCTTTAATCACTATACACAGCAATGTTGCATCCCATACTAGGGTCTCCCGCAGCGGCGGACGAATTTGCTGAACGTCGCCTGCTCCTCATCCTCCTGCTCGCACGGGCTTGGACTCCTTGGGCCGCTCTTGCTTTATTGCCTTCGATCCAAACCTCGCGCGTCTGCTTCATTGCCTGTTCTCAGGCCAATTTTTGTCTCGAGTCCTGGGCCAAACTCTGGGTCTTGACGCGTGGCCCCTCCAAACATCGCGCTGAACAAGATGTCGTTCAGATGTCCGGATAAATCTGTGGATCCGAGGGAATCGCGGGCTATTATAATCGCGGGTCCCTCAAGCATCGTGAAAACATACATGAGGGAACATTGCGGAGCCTCGTCGCAGAACTTGGCGGAGCGTTGCAACCCTCGCTTCTTCCGACGCCTTGAAGTTCGTGTCTCCGTTCTCGCGAGATTCGTGATAACATCATAGCAAGTAGCCTGTAGAGGAGCGTCCAGGCATCACCAGACATCAGCGGCAGCAGTTCTGCATCATGTAGAGACGTCGCGGAGAATGAGTGGACCAACACCCACTCATACTCTTTGACAACATTGTCCACGATGTTGGCACCAGATAGCTCTACAGCCCATCCTGCTGCACATCCTGAAGTTCCTGAATGGCAGTGAGCTTGAGCATGAATGACCGACACATCACTCAAAGAATACCAGAAATGCAATCAATAGTATGTATATTAAATTTTCAATGTAACCCGCCCCAGCCCACTTCCGTGACAGACGATCGGGGTATAGACAAGTGCTAATGGCCAGCTACATGGATAAATCAGAGGAGGGGGAAAGCGAGGATAATAGAGCGCACCAAAAGTATCATCCATCCCGAAGTGCAAGCAATTTCTTCATGATGCGATCGGTCTCTCCAATGGGCAAAGCTACACCAGCAAGCACCAAGCTACTCTCCATTGCTTTCGCCATGCCAACTAGGGCAATGCCGTCGTGGAGAAGAATGGACTTTTTGGAAATGGAAGGAATCGGCGAAATTAGACTGGTGATCTGTTTGGCGTTCGCCCCCCATCGCAGCGCCTCTTCCTCGAAAATTATGCCACGGTCTTCAAAATTTGCAAGATCTTGATTATCCGTCATTGGCAAGTCTCGCATGACCTTTAGCTGAGTTTGGATCTGAGTACATTAGTTTGTGTATTTCCATGTAAACTGTATTCGCTCACCAGCGTTGCCGCAAACGCAAAGCCTGCAGCAGGGAAATTAAACCCATCATGCGCGTGGCGAAGGCCATGAGCCATCTGGCGATGACCAACCTTGAGGGTCATAGCTTTTGTTACGGATAAAACCGTAGGAGATTGATACAATAATGCCAGCCGATGAGCAATCGTATTCTTGTCGCTTTTATCCTGATCACTTGAGTCAGGGCTGAGAACGGTAAGCACGCGATTTGCGAAGGCGGCTTTCTCGTTGGGTAGAGCAAAACGTTCGTCATCTAGACCTAGCGGCTGTATGCCGCAAGTTGGCTGTGTGAGGAGGACGTCTGCTGCGACATTTCGACACAAGGCAGTGATGTCTTGCGCGTCGATGCGGCCCTATCAAAGAGTTTGAACATATTTTTGTGAATATGAAGTCGGTGTTGTACTCACATAATCTGACAGCATACGTGCAAAATACGACGCACGCTGGTTGACTGATATACCCCCACTAGTGTAGTCCCAGGGGTCTTCATCCTCTGGATGATCGTGATTAATTTGACCAGCCATAAAAGCGGCGAGGGGTGACTTGGAAAGCTGCTCGTATACCGCACGGAACGCCGGAACATCCTTAGCCAGCCTCGCAAGAATTCGAACCGCTTCCATGTCCGGGGACACCCCAAACTCACTCGTACAGAAGGGGGTAGCCCGATACTCAGTCCCGACGTCGAGAATCAGAGAGCATAGGCCCCAAAAGCAATCGAGATCTTCTTCTGTGCCTGCGAGATCAGTTTTAAACACAGGTTTCTTGATGATGACCTCCTTGCCACCCATGCGCGAGGTGGTTTCGGGAAGTACCATTTTAGAAGCCCTATGTAGTTCGCATATAGTTCTAGGTCGCACGTTCGGGATCACTTCCTGTATAGATATTATTAACTCGAATTTGCAACGACAAAAACGAAATACAGACCTCGTCAAAGATGTACGCAACATCGACCGAGAGCGTCAAGGTCATAATTGGCAATTCAAGGTTCACGGGGCCAGGAGTCGGAGCGACTGGAGGATGTTTGGGGTAACTTGTTGCTTGGATCGCCGCTCCAAGTAATGGGGAGGAGGACGAACTAGTGCACATATACGGAAAGACATAACTCCTGTACGACTCAGCCATTGCAGGCGAATGAGGGGGTACTATCCGCGAGCAGGGTTTTATAGAGACAGGACCTATGCCTTGCGCCACGATTGCGCGTACAGAATTCCACGATTGTAGTCTCCACCAATCGGAAGACCTGCGAGAAGGACTGCAGTCGGCCTAGGCCATTCACCTGTGAACCTTCTGTGTAGCAGGGTCAAACAAAACGCACCACTCTTGCCAGAGCGGTAATGAAGTCGGTCGGCGGTGTATGCATGCGAAGTAACACAGCACAAGAAGTATGCAACCACCCCACAAATGTCACCCGCTGCAAGCCGCAGTGAACATGGGTCTAGAGCAACAGAACCAGTAAAGCGGCGCAATGGCATATTTGACATAGAATGGAAGGTTGCGCGTAAGATGGGACTAAGATGGGACACGATAACACCACGGCTAGAGATACAGGGGGGCAGTAATACGTTCGCGAAGCAGTCAATCGGCACTTGTCTTGTTTCTCCTTAGATCAGAAAGTTGCATGTCAGATCTGATACGACGACACCACGGACATAGATGCATGGGCAGGGTATTTTTTAGTTATGCGGAGAGAAATCGTGCCGCTCTCCGAAGATGTTGATACCTGGGATCTATGCTTCGTTTACAGAATATACCACGCCGGTAGCCGCTACCACTGGCAGACACATCGACAAAGCTGGTACAGATTGTGCGAAAAAGAGAGATGACAGGATATTGTGTAAAATTGTGGCAAGTGTCCCGATACAGACAGTAATTTATTCATGGTCAAAAACGACTTTGGAACAATAACAAAAGCAAAGGAGATAGGCGAAAGATTGGTATACGGCAGAGATGGATGACATGGGTTGCTTCAGGACGAGAATCCAGATTGATGGGCATGTAGCGGAACGCCCGCTACACGAGTTGGGGAAAGGGGTAAGAGCGACCTATTCAGGCGGATCCGGATGGCCATGTAGCGGAACACCCGCTACATGCACTGGAGAAAAGGGAAAGAGCGACGCTATTCAGGCAGATGCGCCCACTACATGGGCTGGAAAAAAGGGAGAGAGTGATGTATTCAGACGGTGATACGGCTGCAATCGGTCTATGCGCGTAAATCCGCTAGATTTTCGATTTTAGCCGTACTCCACTAT